>MU863656.1:151253-209709 GCA_033575675.1 Parathielavia hyrcaniae | reverse complement strand
TAGAAGATTCGATGTGCAGCGGGGCGAGTGGGAATAGCTTCATCCGGGGTATCAGGGGTCTTGGTCCTGGCCGAGAGTCGCCGAGGCCCACACCGGGCCTAGCCCGTTACACTTTCTTTTTTTTGGCTTTAAGAGAAGAGTACCAACTGGGAATTGAACATGGAATTTACGAAGGTAAGAATTGAAGTGTCATACAATCACATTGCACTTAACTTGGTTTTATATAAAATCGAAGTGGAAGGTACGGACTATAAGCCCCACCTATATAGTCTTGGGTTCCGGACTCGATAGCTTCTAAGTCCTCACCAACAGATTCTAAGTCCTGAAAATTCTGTTGTCGTTGAAACAGAATGTTCGCTTTGGCAAGTTTGAACTTGCCGATAGAGAACTGTTCTCGCACTGAAATACTGTTGGGTGAACAGTCTGGCAAGGCAGCTCTAGGATGATGAGCAGAACATCGTGACTTCAGCACCTTGGGCTAACGTACAGGCATTTACCTCAACCAACAATCTGTTCCGGCCAAAACAGGCTTGTAACAACCTGTTATTTGACCCCCACCTCCCGCCATGGTAGCCACCGATGGAGGAAACTGTTTCACCCGTCATGATCAAGCCACAGCGCGCTAGTGCGGCAGTTAGCGTTGCTTATCTAATCTCAAAATTTATCGGACTTCGGAACTGGAAGTTTTCGGGACCCACGTTCGTATCAGCGCAGTCAGGCATGTTCTCAGACCCAATCGCGCGCTCCTGCCCGCATAAGCACTCGACATCGTCCCAGATGCGCCAGACGACGAAATAGCGACGCTTCGCAGTCAATTGGCTCTACCCGAGGAGGGACGCACAAGGAAATGCCGCTCGGGACGGCGTCTTCGGTGGTTCGCGGCGTCGGGCGCGCCACACGACTCCCTCGGTTACAGCAGCCGTCGACGTGCTCAGAATGCCTCAGGGCTGCGACGCTCGGCGTCCGGATACCGCGGCCGAATAGGGCCCTCTTCCACTCGGGACGGCCAAGGCCCTCGGCGTGGGCTGCGGCCGTCTCGGTCGCCGGCAACATCGTGTCCAATGCCATCACGCGAGCCACCAAGAGCGAAATGCCCTCGGTCGACCCTCTCCGGATCGTGGCCAAGGAGATGAAGTTCCTGACGGGCAACATCCGGAAGCTACTCGGGTCCGGCCACCCTTCGCTCGACCGCGCTGCAAAGTACTACACCCAGGCCGAGGGGAAGCACGTCCGGCCGCTCATAGTGTTGCTCATGTCGCGGGCGACATCGCTCTGTCCGAAGGCGCCGCAACGCCAGCAGGCGACGCTGCAGGCCTCGGCTGGCATCGACACGTCCATCTCCCCGCTATCCATCCTCTCCGACTTCAACCCCACCGCCGGCATCGAGGGCGAGCCGGCCCACGCCGATGCCGATATCCTCCCCTCGCAGCGGAGGCTGGCCGAAATCACGGAGCTGATCCACACGGCCTCGCTACTGCACGACGACGTCATCGACCATTCCGTGTCGCGGCGCGGGGCGCCGTCGGCGAACATGGAGTTTGGAAACAAGATGGCGGTGCTGGCGGGCGACTTCCTTCTCGGCAGGGCATCGGTGGCGCTGGCGCGCCTGCGCCACGCCGAGGTGATTGAGCTCCTGGCCACCGTCATTGCGAACCTTGTCGAGGGTGAGTTCATGCAGCTCAAGAACACGGCGCGCGACGAGGCCAACCCAAAGTGGTCCGAGGACACGCTCACCTACTACCTACAAAAGACGTACCTCAAGACGGCGTCGCTCATCAGCAAGAGCTGCCGCGCGGCGGCCCTGCTGGGCGGCGCCGATGCGCAGACGGTGGATGCCGCGTACGGCTACGGCAGGAACCTCGGGCTGGCGTTCCAGCTCGTCGACGACCTGCTCGACTACACGCGCAGCGAGAAGGAGCTGGGCAAGCCCGCGGGAGCCGATCTCGAGCTCGGGTTAGCGACCGCCCCCTTGTTATTCGCCTGGAAGACGATACCGGAGCTCGGCGGTTTGGTAGGGAGGAAGTTTGCCAACGATGGGGACGTCGAGCGGGTGAGTTTCCCCCCCCTCCCCATATCCCTCGGGAAATGGAATAGAGGATGCTGACCGAGCATGGAATAGGCACGAGATTTGGTCATGCAGACCGATGGTATCGAGCAAACACGCGCCCTTGCCGAAGAGTATGCCGAAAAGGCGATCGCCAGCATCAGCGCGTTCCCAGACAGCGAGGCCAAGGACGGCCTCGTCGAGATGGCCATCAACACGTTGAAGAGAAAGAAATGAGAGCCTCTACCTCAGGCCTGCCCGACCACTGTACCAATGAGACAACCCTGTTTCTTTACTACTGGCTAGAAGACGTGAAAGGCGAAAAGAGACATATAGAGGGGCACCCATGTATCGGCACCGTGGGACAAGACGGTCTTGACATTTCCAAGCCACATTGGATAGGGCCGCAATGTGTATGATGTGGTGGGCTATCCGGCGTTATGAGGAAGACGGATTGCCATCCCAATTCAGCTCAGGCCGAAGGAAGCCCCGGTTGGGGCTCCATTTCCGTGAATAGACTTTTCTCGAACTACTTACCAGAACCCGCGGCACCGTTGTTTCTTGTTTATGCCCCTCTTTCTCATAGCGAGCAGCCATCATGGTTGAGAGCCGTCAACCTAGGGCTGAAAGCGGTCATGGGAAGCGATGGGTGAGGATGGTCAGTGGTCTAGACAGACGACCCGCGTAGAGAGGTATCCCCGTTTTTGACAATGTCCCCTTCAAGTGGTTTGTTGCACAACGCATCTACACTGCAGCCCCAGCCGGTGTTCGGAGAGCGGGGTTGGTGGAGCCCGACGCTCGAATAGCCGGATTCGGTGCAAACCTCGGCACAGAAATGTCAAAGCCGGGGTGCTTGGCGGCCGAAGTGGCGCTTCGCAACCGCAGCAGCGGAGCTTCATGCCATCAAACCGGCACATGGTGGACGGCCATCAGTGGTTTTGCATGGGAAGCTATTACTAATGTGCACCCCTCCGAGGCGAGTACGTCAGTCCTCCAGCTGCAGTACAAGTACTCGGGCAGCGATGGGTCGAACAGGTCGGTCGCTTCCACGGAACCAGAGGCTGCATCATCGTCTCGTCTCGCCCGGATAGCCTTTCTCAAAGTGGTGACATATCCGCTTCTGCCAACCTCGGACCAAAATCCAGGGCCGCACCTACGACTCTCCGCTTTTGAGTTTTGACACCACCCCGATTTCCAGGCTCCTCCTCTGCATCACCCCTTCCAGTCCCAGGCCACCATCACCACCACCACCCCAACCACCAGCAACCATGACACGACAGTCCCTCCAGCTGGAGCTCGCCGAGCGGCCCAAGGGCGAGATCGAGGTGGGCAAGACGTTCCGCCTGCGCCGGGTCGACGCGCCGACCGAGGCGGACGTGAAGGAGGGCGAGGTGCTGCTCGAGTGCCTGTACGTGTCGCTGGACCCGGCCATGCGCGGCTGGCTCGACGACCGGCGCTCGTACGTGCCGCCCGTGCAGATCGGCGAGGTGATGCGGGCGGGCGCCATCGCGCGCGTGCTCGCGTCCCGCTCGGCCAAGGCCCGGCCCGGCGACATCGTCAAGGCCACCATGGGTATCCGCGAGCTCGCCGTCATGCCCGAGGCCGCCGTCGAGCCGGCGTCGGCCCTGCCGCTGGACAAGACGGGTGGCGGCAGCAAGGTGACGGACCTGCTGGGCGTGCTGGGCATGACGGGCCTGACGGCCTACTTTGGCATGACCCGGATCGGGGAGCCCAAGGCGGGCGAGACGGTCGTCGTGTCGGCCGCGGCCGGCGCCACGGGCAGCGTAGCCGCCCAGATCGCAAAGATTTTCGGCGCGCGCGTCGTGGGCACGGCCGGCAGCGAGGAGAAGTGCCGCTGGTTGACCGAGGAGCTGGGTCTCGATGTTGCGCTCAATTACAAGGACCCGGATTTCAAGGAGAAGTTCCGGGCGGCTACGCCGAATTACATCGATGTCTTCTTCGACAATGGTGAGATCTGACGGCCCCTTTGGAGAGGATCGTACCGGAAACCACTGACAGAGAGGGGCCCAAAGTCGGTGGTGAGCAGCTCGAAATGGCCATGGGTCGGGCCAACAAGTTTGCCCGGTTCGTCATGTGCGGCGGAATCTCCCAGTATAACGCCGAGACCAAGTCGGGACCGACGGTGAGCGCCTGATCTCCCAGTTCGCGTACCTTATACCTAGATAGACTGGAGGTACTGACGGCATGATCACAGCGGAACTTCTTCAACATCATCTCCCAGCGGATCAAGTAAGTCCTACTGCCATGGCATCTGGTTCCGTCTGGCGTCACAGGGCTGACCACAGCCTTCAGGATGCAAGGCTTCATCGTCTTCGACTATGTCGACGAGTATGGTCCGGCGCTGAAGCAGCTTGCGCAGTGGCTGGGTGAGGGTAAGATCAAGCGGAAGGAGACCATCGTCCGGGGCGGCGTGGCGGCCGCCGAGGAGGCATTCCAGCAGCTGTTCCGTGGTGGTAACATCGGTAAGTGGAAGAGGATGTATTGCCTCGAGAACCCCGGTCGTCGCTGACTCCCGTCCGTATCAGGCAAACTCATGGTCGAGGTCAAGAACCCGGAGGAGGTGTCGCGACTTTGAAGGTGACTGTTTGACAGTCCGCAAAGCAATCTCCGTTAGTCTGTAGTCAAAACAAGCGTTTTTCATCTCCATGTCTGCCGGTGGTTGTCTCCGTCGTACATCATGCATGTCAGCGCCACGTGTGTGAGCACAAGCAAGGGTCTAACCCGTTCCCCAGATCAGCCACTCAGCACCCTCCCGCACATGCTTCCCTGACCGGGGGAGTCTAGAAGGTAGCCCCAAACAAACATCTATCGTACCTTAAGAGTCGTCCATGTTTGAACGCCCTCTAGACTTTCCGCGAGTCCTTGGGTGGGCGAGGTTGCAAACTTGCAATGTAATCCTACATAAAGTCATAAGAAACTATGCCGTCCCTTTTCGACGTTGCCCTCAAGCGTGATGACTGCGATTCGTGACCGTGCCGATGCGCGCGTTGAGACGAATGCTGCACTGTAAGGAAGTCGATACTAGCATTTTCGAGGCCTGGTTGCCTGTGCGTATTTTGGTCTTCTAGTCCAACGACGTGTTGCATTCTCCGGACTCGACATCGCTACACAACAGCTATCCTGGCGACCTCGGCCCCAGCAGCATCATCGAGTCTTGTTTGCTTCCTGAATCGCTGCTTACCAGATCGAAGGCGGCACGCTACGACGTACCGGTGGTAATGCCGAATGGCCGGGGCAAGCCGAGGTGGGCCGGGTGGGGCAGTGAAGACTTCCATCGGTCCCGGAGCCTCCGAGGGCCCACATCTCCGAGTGCTCCGTAAGTGATGCTGAACCCCTACATGAGTCAGCTGGGAACGACTTTTTAGAGCCTGGACTCTTTACGTTTCTAACCCCTTTGCCCCCAGCTCCACCGAGTCTGCTGGTGTTTCGCAGTGCCGCCCCTCATGGTACGCCCGGTCAGGCAAGAAGGGCTAATAAGCAGCGAGGTGCCTGGATCAGGTACAAGCCTGAATCTAGTGGCATTCCTTTCATGTTGATAGGTACCTTGATGTGCAACGGCGGATATCTGTGAACGGAAAACAGCGGATATGAAGAGCTTGCGGTGTAAGACACGGGCAGATTGACCGTGGCGAATCAGATAAGGGGGTTGACTCGATGGTTACTCGATGGAAACCTGACGCTTCACGATAGCTTCGGCCACCGCCCAAAACGGAAACAAAGGGAGACCGGCTGGATGGAGACTCGTGGAGCAGAAGAACGTTCTTTGTCCAGTCCCCGGCCTCGTGATTGGCCCGTCTTTCAAAGTTCGGGAGGCGGCAGTCTCCGATCAGAAACTCCTGGCCAATGAGCGCTGCCGGATAAGCCAGCCCCTGCAGGGTCTCTTTTGACGCCGACAACGGCATCGTCGCTTCCCTCTCTAGCGCAGCGCCAATGTTCTGCCCCACACTCCCAGATGGTCTCGCGCACAGCAACAGAGAATCGCGTCTAAACCAGATCGGATTGCCTACATACCGACTCCACGATGGGAATCTCGTCGGGTTCGGACGGGTCTGCTGCCCTTTTTCGGGGGGCGGCTGTTTCGAGTTACCCCCATGCCAACCCAGCAGCTGATACACCCTTTTCGTCCCTTTCTCATCCTTTCATGCTCCGTACCGTATACCCGACCCTACCGTCCATATTAATAGCGTCGCGAGGGACACCTTCCCGCTCTTTCCGCTCACCTTATCTTCCCGACGTCAGCGCGATAGCCTCTCAGCGTCAAGAACCTGTTTTCCATGTCTTTCGACACCCCGACGATCCTCCTTATCAGCTGCCCAACCCGTCGACCCTCCTGATAGATAAGACCCGGTCTCTTGCAGCCGCAGGAGTGATCGCTTCCCACCGCCCACCCCCGTCTCGTCTACCTAGTTCACCGCAGAGGTGCCGACCTGCTTCTCAACCATGACTGTGCCAAGCGTACCGTGCGATGGGCCCCTCGTGGTCCTGGCGTCGTCGCGGACCGTTCTCACTCTCCCCGACGACACCCTCTTGCTCACGCCCGCCACCATCATTATCTCGACATCCTCCGGCAAGATCGTCTCTGTAGTCCCACAGGTCCTTCCTCGGAGCTCGTTACCAGCTGAGGCCCTGTATCACGACTACAGCCCCAAGCTCCTGCTCCCGGGGTTGGTCGATGCTCATGTGCATCTGAACGAGCCGGGCCGCACGGAATGGGAGGGCTTCGACACGGGCACCAAGGCCGCTGCCTCGGGCGGCGTCACCACCGTCGTCGACATGCCCCTAAACGCCATTCCCCCCACCACCACCCTCATGGGCTTCCAGGAGAAGCTGGCCGCCAGTCAGGGGCAGTGCTGGGTCGACGTTGGTTTCTATGGCGGTGTTATCCCGGGGAACGCCCACGAGCTGCTGCCCCTGGTGGAAGCCGGTGTCCGTGGCTTCAAGGGCTTCCTCATCGACTCGGGGGTGAGTGCATGCAGAGATAGACTGTGTCCGGTCGGGCTGGCTTGGTCAGTACTAATGCGCGAACAGGTCGAAGAGTTCCCTGCCGTATCGGCGCCGGACATTGCACTGGCCATGACGACGCTCAAGGACACACCCACCACACTCATGTTCCACGCCGAGATGATTCCTCCCATCACCGCCTCGGTCGGCGACGCGGTTCAGCAGTCGGAGCCCCCGCTCCGGCCTAGCGGAGAGCTCAACAGCTACAGCACCTTCCTGGACTCGCGCCCTCCGGCGTTCGAGACGTACGCCGTCGACGAGATCCTCTCCATGACCAACCTCGCGCCGCAGCTCCACCTGCACATCGTCCACCTCTCAGCCACGGAGTGCATCCCGCTCCTGCGCCGCGCGCGCCAGAGCGGCATCAATATCACGGCCGAGACGTGCTTCCACTACCTGGGCCTCGCGTCCGACGACATACCCGACGGCGACACCAGGCACAAGTGCTGCCCGCCGATCCGCTCGCAGACGAACCAGGACCGGCTGTGGGACGAGCTCGCCGACCCCGACGGCTGCATCAAGACCATCGTCTCGGACCACTCCCCCTGCACCCCGGAGCTCAAGCTGCTGCCGCCCCATCTCCAGACCGTGTACCAGGACGGGCCCCGGCCGGGGATCCACCACGTTGACTCGGGTGTCGACGTGACGATGCCAAAGGAGGAAGAGCAGGAGCAGCAGCAGCAGCAGCAGCAGCAGAAGAAGAACGCCAAGACGGAGGAAGACGCCGTAGATCTGATCATTCCCGACGCCTCCTCCCTGGCGCTGCCCAAACAACAAGGAGACTTCTTCGCCGCGTGGGGCGGCATCTCGTCGGTCGGGCTGGGCCTGCCGATCCTGAACACGACGGCGTCGCAGCGGGCCGCGCGCGGGGACGCGGCGCCGTCCATCGTCGACGTGGTGCGCATGTGCTGCCAGGCGACGGCGAGGCAGGTCGGGCTGGCGCACCGCAAGGGCGGGCTGCGGGTTGGTATGGACGCCGACGTGTGCGTGTTTGACGACGCCGACGTCTGGACGCTGCGGGCGGCCGAGATGCGGTGGAAGAACCGCTGCTCGCCCTGGGAGGGCCACACGTTCCGCGGCCGCGTCCACGAGACGTGGGTGAGGGGCCAGAGGGTGTTCCGGGTGGGCGGGGAGAATGCCGGGTTTGTGGGCGGGAAGCCGATTGGGCGGCCGATTGTTGAGCGGCGGACTGCGTGACGGGTTTGACGTCGGCAGGCAGTTGGGGGATCGATCGCCTATTTGATGCGGAATGGGTGGAGCTCAGTCGCAGCTGAGTGGCGCGCCTGAGGTTGTTTCTGCGAATACCCGGGATGTTTTCTTAGAGGAGATGACTTATGAGGGATGAATTCCTACCCTGACATAGACTACTAGTACCTACCTAGCCACGATACTCTTAATGATAAACTTCAGAGATACGGTCGCTTCGTGGATTGAGACGGATGTCTGTCCTCGGAGGAACATTATGTGTCATGTCATCGACGTTACCGCTTGTGTGGTCTACTAGCATTCCTGATAGGGCAGTTTCAGATGCCATCGATGTGTTCTAGAATCCCAGAACGGGACTTCCATTCGACAGAAGCAGGTCTGGCGTCTCAAAAGGAGAAGGATGTGCTGGGCTGATACCGTGTATCTCCCTGGAGAGATCCCAGCTTTCGGCAAGTGGTGACGACATATTGCCTAGCCCCTGAAAGTCGCCGCCACAAATGATATTCGAGGATGACAGCATAGCACGTCGCCGATCACTGGAAGAAATTCTGACGATGATGCGTTCACTGGACAGATGAAACAGGGTTGGGGAACGGCTCCCGAGGTGACGGTGATGAGTTTGACAGCTAGAAACCTGCTGGATGCCGCTTCCAGGTACAAACTGATCATTGAGCGGCAATGTTGCTATATGAAGTCGCTCCCACGCTCATGTCAACTTCAGTTATTAGTCGACGTAACAATTGCGATCGTGTTCAGTATCAGTGCAAATCTTTACGCCACTCTACGTTACTCTCCCATCGCTTCAGTAGAATCGCATCCTCATCATACATACGATGGCGAGACTTCAAGCGCCTGTCGACGGCCCTGCCGACCCGTCATATCGCGCAGAGAAGCCGACGGGTCTTTTGACACGCTTCGTGCCGGCCCGTCTGCGGGACACGGCCTTCTACCGGATTCTGCTCCGCGCGACCCGCGTGTTGCAGTTCATCTCCTCGGTTGTGTCCCTCGGCGTCTTCTCGCAGCGTTTCTACAAGGTCTATCGCCTCGTCAACTCCCTCAAGGCCCGCCGCGGCGTCAACGCCTCCTTTGGCGCGGTCGAAGGCATCCTCGCCGCCGCCGTCCTGTACACGCTCATCGCCATGATCCTGTCGCTGCTCAAGCGGTCTGCCAACCCCGGGCCCAAGATGCTGCGCTGGCTGTGGGTGCTCCTCGACCTCGCCTTCGTCGGCGCCTTCATCGCCGTCGCCGTCCTCACGCGGCCGGATGGCGGAGGTGCGGGACCAAGTCAATGCTACACGGACCGCAGCCGTGTCGACAACGCTGCCGACATTGCGCAAGGGGAGACGGCAAACGCCCAGGACGATTACTGCGACTTGCCCTGGGGAACGTTCATTCTGGCGATCGTCAGCACGTATGTCTTCGCCTCGAGCACTGGTGATCCCACGACTCGACCATGCGCTAACCTTGTTGTCACAACAATAGACTACTCCACGCCATCACGGCCTCCTTCCATGAGATCAGGGACCACCGCCGCAAGACGAGGCTCGCCAAGGAGGAAGTTGCCCACGACCAGTACGCTGCCGGCCAAGTGCCTGCGGGGCGAATCTAAGGCTCGGATGACTTGTACGCCAATAGTTGCAGCGGAGAGCGTCAGCGACAGGATCTTGGAGGTTGTCTGATAAAAGAAAAGACAATTCCAAGAGTCCTTGAATCAAGATTAATAAAGGAGTGATAAGAACCCACAAATTCAAAACAGTGGGAGATCTTATAGTACTGCCAGATACGTACGTTAATAAGACCTTACATCGTTTCTCGCACTGCGTGACGTGCAGGAGGATGCAGCTGCATCGCGAAGTCAACACTGATGAAGGTGAAGACTGCGGATAAAGACCTTCATCATCGTTGCCGCGCTTCCGAACCTTGGTGGGGCTGTGGGGCGCCGAGCCCCAGGCGCGGCCGCCCCCTGACGAGCCTCTCGTCAGAACCCAAAGCCACGGGAGTGAAGATGCACGAAGGCATCAGTCCTTGATTGCAAGGCACAGGGAGAACTTAAGGAGGGAGAACCAAGCAGATGCCCATGAGTTCTGAATCGACTAATAAGTGTGTCGCTTCGAGTTGTTGGTTGAGACTTGGTGGAGGTCACTTTAAGTAAAGCTGCGGTGCTCAGCCGGGTGAGGTGCTTGGACATCGACGGTGATTGGACCCTGCGCTGAGGCAACCGACAGGGCAAGGAGCACGGAGCACCGCGATTCAATGGATGGCCTAAGGCAACTTCCTGTGATACGAGAACAAGATCTGTCCAAGTACCGTACAATAAAGGGAGAAGCAACCGAAGTAAGAGAAGGACATCGAAGAGGAAGAAGAGAAAAAGAAAAGACGCCTGTGAGGCTTTCGTTTCTCATCACACTCGGCTGTTGTTTGTTGCGTTTCGCTGTTGAGCCTGACGTCGGTCGCCAGTGAAGATCCTCCATTGTTGCCATGTGAGTTGGATCCTTGGGCTTGGTTGCTCCGTTCCCTGTTCTCGTCAGCGGCTTCCATTGGGCAGAACGCTCCATACAATTTCTTCCAGGCTGTTGCTTTACCCCCCCCCGGCCCCGGCTCCCTGTTCCGGCTTCACGCTCAGCCACTGGAAGTTTGGCTGGAACCGTTCCTCCTCTTCGTTTCCACTCTCTCCGGACAGACACAGACACAGACACGCAAAGGGACGCCAGCCGCATTGGACAATCGCGGTTGTTTGCTGGCGCGCACGTTACGACTTTGATGGCGATTGAAGATAGCAGTTGAGCGAATACCTTACCAGATCCTCTCCGCCAGCGCACACGCAACACAACACAGCCCCCACCCCAACTACCGACCAAGACGACTTCTTCGAGAAACGAACCGAGTCGCCGAGCGCCGCCCCGGAGACAAACATACCATCACATTGATCCCGAATCGAGTTTGGCAGCTACGAAGCTGCAAGGCCAGCCAATCAATACCCCGAGAGAGCATGCTCGCCGCGCCCGACCGCGCCTGACCCCGAACCGTCCCCGTCGAGTTGGGATTACCGGTTGCCCACAACATCCCCTCGTCGCTGGGCCCCGAGATGCCCTCCTTTGTGCCGGACACAAACACGGCGATTGACTCGCAGTCCTTGGGCGTAGTGCACCTCGACCGGGCCGCCGAGTACGGTATATCCCACTCAAAGGTCAATGGAACCGTTGCACGGCAGCCGCTCTCCCACACGTCAAATGAGAGCTTCGACGGGAGCTCGGCGAATTCATCCAGCACATCGACCACCTCGGAGACATCCATAGAACCAGACCAGCGCACGACGACCAAGAAATTCTCGCTCCCGCGGAGCATGAATTCACCGCATCATGGAAGCGCTCGCGGAGGACTGGGTGGACTGGGACCTGTCGAGTCCCCGGGCCGAAAACCGCTGCCCTTCCCCAACTCCACGGCACTGGTGGACCGGACAGCACCCAGCCCAACACCCAGAGAGGAAGAAGACGACTTGCAGAGGTCGAAACCGAACGATGTGGTTCCGCGCGCCAGCACCGGAAATGAATTCCCGTCACCGCACTCTGGGGTTGAGGTATATATACATCCTGTCAGCAAAGGAGACGTCCGCACCGTCGAGAACGGATCATCATCGTCCACGGCTCTCGCTGTTGCCAGCGCCCCCGCGCTTGGTCCCCAGACGTCCAGCCCGGCTCCGAGTCAAAGAAACCAAAAGCCAGCCCATCGGTTCTCGTCACCTCCCGCCTATGACCAACCTACCTCGTCCGGCCCGTCGCAGACCCAGCCAGTCCCCGGGATTAAGCATCGCCACACCCTGGAAGTCCCCAAGGTCAGCTCCGGGCGTGGCTCACGCGACGGAAACGATACGGCCTACTCGAGCGGCAGGTTCTCGCCCACCACCGCCCCTGTAGGGGGGCGCCGAGCGTCGCTGAACCTGGCCAGGAGGAACACACGGTCGCTCCACTCGGACGGCCACCGCGATGAGGTTGTTCCAGACGAGGACGCCATGCGGTGGGCCGAGGCGTACAGGCAAAAGCGGGCCAGCAAGAGGAGGAGAAGGGAGATCGAGGATGACGACAGGGTGCTGGTCGGAACCAAGGTGGACGAGACGCATGCGAACTGGGTGACGGCCTATAACATGCTGACGGGCATCCGCGTCTCCGTCTCGAGGACCAACGCGAAGCTCGACCGGCCCCTGACCGACGCCGACTTTGACGTCAAGCAGAAATCCACCTTTGACATCGCTGGAAACGAGTTGGTGCCGTCGGCCAAGTACGACTTCAAGTTTAAGGACTACGCCCCTTGGGTGTTCCGCCACCTGCGCGCCCTCTTCCGCCTCGACCCGGCCGACTACCTCATGTCGCTGACCGGGAAGTACATCTTGTCCGAGCTTGGGTCGCCCGGCAAGAGCGGCAGTTTCTTCTACTTCTCCCGGGACTACAAGTACATCATCAAGACCATCCACCATGCCGAGCATAGGTTTCTCCGCAAGATCTTGAAGGACTACTACCAGCACGTCAAGGACAACCCCAACACGCTCCTCTCTCAGTTCTACGGCCTCCACCGCGTCAAAATGCCGTACGGCCGAAAGATCCACTTCGTCGTCATGAACAACCTGTTCCCTCCGCACCGCGACATCCATCAGACCTTTGATCTCAAGGGCTCGACGGTGGGCCGCGACTACAGGGAAGAAGACCTGGAAACGAACCCGAGGGCGACGTTGAAGGACCTCAACTGGCTGCGGCGGAAGAGGAATCTCGAGCTGGGCATCCAGAAGAAGCAGCTCTTCCTAGCGCAGTTGCAGAAGGATGTGCGGCTATTGCAGAGATTGCAGATTATGGATTACTCTTTGCTCATCGGCATACACGATCTGCAGAGGGGCAACGAGGAGAACCTGAGGGGTAAGACCCTGCGCGTCTTCAACCCCGGCGGCTACAACGCCCCAGACGACTTCGACCCGAACTCGGTCCTGATGCGGACCCCGTCCAAGCTGGAGAACCAACGCAAGGCGAGGGAGCTTCGTCAGATGATACAGTCGGAGAAGCCGGTTCCGATGGGGGAGACAAGTAACAGGATGCCCGACGAACTCGAGGAGGGACAGAACCGGCCGGGCTTCATCTTCTACCAAGACGACGGCGGTTTCCGGGCGACGCATGAAAACAACGTCTTGGGAGAAGAGATCTACTACCTGGGAGTGATCGACTGCCTTACCCACGTACGTCCTCCCTTCTAGCCCGATGACTTAGTGCGCTAGGCTAACCCATATGACTAGTACGGTATCATCAAGAAGATAGAGCACTTCTGGAAAGGCCTCTCGAGTGATCGCAGTCAGATCTCGGCCCTGCCGCCCCAGGAATACGGGGAGAGGTTCATCAACTTCATCAAAAACGTCACCATGTCCCAGGAAGAGGCCGTCCGAGCTGCTCATGAACGAGACGCTGCGCTCATGGCCGAGGCGGAGGCTGCCGCCGCCATCCCACCGGTTCCTGACTACCAGCCTCCATTGCCTCCATCCTCCTCGCGATCTGGACAAAGGCTAGCTGAAGAGCAGACGTGGAACGCCGAAGCAGCTAGGCCAGGGGATCATACCCCTGACCGGACTCTAAGAACCACCGTCACCTCTCCTCCAAGCAGCAGCCTCGGAGGGGGGAAGGCGGGCCACGGCCCGAATGGGGCAGCAGCGATGGACCGCAGAGAGACAACCGTGCTCCCGGTGGTGGAAGAAGCCGCCGAGGGCACATCAGCCGGAGACCGCAGTCGGAGGAGCCACTTGAGCAGCCTCACGGCGGATAGCGACGCCAGGCCGCTGACGCCCGCCAAGGACGGCGACGAGAAGGAGCCCGGGTTCGGCAACCCGCTCCTCGGTGTTCGCAGCGGCAGCGGCAGCGGCAGCGGCATCGGCAACGCGTCGCGTCCACCGCCCACCCCGCCCAAGACGGGGCGCGGGTACCCTGCTCACGGCAAGCCAGAAAGCGCCGACAGCGGGTACGGAGTCGGCGCCAATGGGAGCGGCAGCAACGGCGGCCTCAAGAGCCTCACGGGGTCCCAGAAGTCGCTGAACATCCGATCGCAGGTCAGCCGCGACAGCCTGGATAAGGCCCTTCCTCCGCTTCCCAGCGCAGGCCCGGCTTATCCACACGGCGTGTCGTAGTGCGGCAACGCCGTGCCGATGGTCGAGCAAGCGCCGGACTTGGAATTGCAGGAGGACTCGTTTCTGCAAGAGAAATCCGGGCCGAGTGACAGACTGGTTCGGAACAAACTTCTGCACAGAGTTGCTTCGAGTCGAGCCCTGCGCAAGCTCCGCAGCGTCAGGTCGATGGGGCGATGGGTTCCGGGGACCGAAACGGAGAGGGAAGAGGGGAGGGGAGGGTAGGGTAAACGGTGTGGGAACTGACTGACTGTACGATCTCGACACTTTGTGTGTCTCGTTGCGAACATGATACCACAACGCATCAACACGGCATGCAACAACCAAGCAAGCAAGCTCTTTTGTCTTTTTTTTTGCCCCTCCGGTTGTCTTGCTTTCTTTTCTATCAATACATGTTCATACCTTTTTTTTCTCTTTTTTCTTAGTCCATGTCGTTTGGATTCAGGGTTTCCTGTGTTGTCATAATCACTCATAGCCGGCCGGGTTTGTTGCTACAGTCGCACTCTTGCTCGTTAGATGTTAGACCCAATGTATGTTATGGACAATGGACTTCTGTGACGGACGGAGACACGGCTAGGGCAATCTTTCAGTACATCCCACGCTACACTATATGGATTTGTTCTTCGAGCATTGGTGAAGCTACCTAGTACTTCAACGGTTCTCTGTCACAATTCGGCCATGGATAGGGGAGGCGGGCTTTCTGCCATGGATAGTAGTTCGGCCTGAGAAAAGAGTGCCCATTTCTAACACAGTAGGCCCAACAAAAAGAATCGTGAACGCTGAGACCCGGAGGAGCCTAAGGTATGATTGGGGTATACATATGATACATGCTCTTAGAGTTTTACACTTTTTGCTGCGCTGTCACCACGGTCACCTCCTCTGGGTGAAATCGGTCTGCACATCCATCCTATTCGCCCCCTGCGCCTCGAGCTCCTTCAGCCTCGCCTTCTTCTGGATATCTTGCACCCGCCACTTTTTGAAATACGTGACCTGCCCCCCGTTTTGTCCCGATGCTGTCAGCGACGACCGCAGTGGGGGAACATAACCAACCCCCCCCAAAAAAAGAGAAAAAAGAAAGGAAGTAGAAACAAAAGGAGAGAGAGAGAGGGAGAAGAGAGACTCACCCACTGCGCAGCGCAATCCTTTTCGAATTCGGCGCTCTCGGCCGCGCACGCCCGCGCCGCTTCCGCGTCCTCCTTGAGCGCGTCAACGATGCCGTGCGCGTCGAGGCAGGCAAAGTAGCCGTCACGCGCCTCCCAGCACTTTTGGCGCTCGGCGCGCGAGGGCGCGACGGCGCCCGTGCGGATCTCGGTGGCGCGCTTGTCGGACTCGGAGGGGAAGAGGGTCGATAGGAGGCCCATGTTCGGTTTCCTTTTGTTTGCTTTTTTGGTATTGGAATAGCGCGGGAGGGAGGCGGGGGAGTCTAGGGTTCGGATTTGGCTGGTTCTTTTCGGAGGTTCTCTGGAGAGGGGTTGGTTGATGTGGTGGGAGACGGTCCGGAGGGAGGGGTTTGTTAGGTAGGGTGTTTGCTTGTTCGAGACAAGGACGTGGTATGGTTTTGTGGTAGTCAATTGGGGTATGTTACAACTTCGGGAGGTCTATGATCGTGTCGTTGTCGAGCTCGAAGTTGGTTGTGAGCTTCCGACGTTCAAGCTCGGCGGCGTTTTCCGGCTGAGATGGGAAAATGACGGAAAGTGGGGCCGCAATTCGCTTGGCAAGGACTGGACCCTGGCTCGCCTGGCTTCTTCGAGATTGTAATTTACGCGTACGGAGCTGCCCCGGCTACCTCACTTGCGCATGTGTCCACGGCTCGACGCTCACTCAACCTCAACAAACCATATCGAAGCGCTGCAACGCACCATCCACACACATCAGACCCAAGGGCATTTTTTTGTCATTGCAACGGCCAGCATTCCCGTTACTACCGTCAAGCCTCCAGGCACCCGAATTCGGCCGACTCCAGCCCAGATCATCTCCCAAACCCACTTGAAGTTGGAACCAGACCATTATCCTCAGATCCCGCGACATGCCGGCTCGAAGACGCCTCTGACCATCATTCGACTGGCCCAAGCCGACGAAGCCACGACGGATCTTCCTCTTCGGACCGCTCCAGCAGACCGGAACAGTGGTGCCCATGGCGCGCCGGCGACGGCCGCCGCGCTCGGGCGCCCTCGCCGAGCTCCCTCCCCTCAAGATCCTCAGCCAAATCGCCGCGCTGCAGGGCCTGTACTATGCGTCGGCGCTGGTGCTGATGCTCTTCACCGCGCTGGTCGCGGGGACCAAGTTCAGCCTGGACCTCGTCTTTGGCTGGGACGCCGTGCGCGGCGACACGACGCAGGGGTGGTTGATGGGCTTCATCTGGATCCTCGACGGCGGCTTGTTGATGTGCGTTTCTTGAAGCCCCCCTTTTTTCTGTTGTCCCCTCTTTTATCTGCCTCGTGTTCAAAACCCAGCTGCTGACTTTCTTGCTGGGCGAACTAGGGCTGTCGCGATAGTTGTCCTCATCGGCCGCTCCAAGCTCGTGCTCGACTTCGCCCTCTCCCTGCACGCCATCCACTTGGCTGTTGTGACGCTATACTCGGGGCAGCTGCCGCGCCACACGGCGTGGTGGTTTTCGATGGCGCTGGCGAGCGCCGTGTCGGTCGCCATGGGGACGTGGGGGTGTCGGTATCGCCAACTGCAACCATTATCTTTTGGAGGAGGCGGGGCGGTGTCTACAGCGGGCGGGAGTGGAGGACAGGGTGGCGGTGATACTGGCGAGGGTGGTGTGGACGGAGATGAGGAGCAAGGGTTCTCGCGCGGCCGAGGGCGAGGGCGGGGGAGGGACGGGGCCGGCGAGTACGAGATGGCCAACTTGGATAGCGAGGCCGCGAGGTAGCGGGATGTGGTCTTTTTTTTTATTTCTATGATAGACTCTCCGGGTAGAGGACATCGCAAGCTGTGGGCCGCATCGGCGTGTATTTGCCATCGTGTCGCCGCAAGAGAACCTGCGGTCTCCGTCACCAACACTCTTGTCTCTATGCGCCACTTGACGGCGCCAGCCCGTGGGCAGCACGTCCATCACCACACATTCTACATACTCCTAGTGTCACCCTGGTTCTGCTCATTTCACGGAGGGCAGATCCGGATGTCGATCCCAGGTTAGAACCCTAACCCTATATTTATTGTTCCTCGGTCAGGTCGAAGAACTTCCTTGCAACGTGACCGTTGACCCGGCTATGACCGGGAATGTCTCCCCGAGCCACGACCGGACTGGAACCATCTGCCGAGTATGGCGATCTTCGTGGTGTCTCCGAGGCTCATCTGAGAAGTATCTCACCTCTTCTGCTCTCGAAAATTTTTACTTTCTTACTTTCAAAATAGTTTGAGAAAAGTAGTGACTATGTCGAGGCTTCTCTTGCGACGACTGCCGCCTGCACGGGCTCTTCTTCATGGCCCGGGGCATGCCAGACGTCTCCAAAATGTGAGGACCTACGCATCCGCCTCTGCTGTCTCGCAGTTCAACTGGGAAGATCCGCTCGTGTCCGAGAACTTGTTGACCGAGGAGGAGCTGGCCATATCCGAGACAGCCGAGCGGTATTGCCAGGGGCGGTTACTGCCGCGGGTGCTTCGTACGGTCTCTTTCCCTTGCGAGGCTGGACTGCGTGACTAACCAGTCGGCACCAGAGGCATACCGGGATGAGCACTACGATCCCAAGATTCTCGAGGAGATGGGTGACCTGGGACTCCTTGGCGCCACCATCGACGGCTACGGCTGTGCTGGTGTGTCGAGTGTCGCCGGGGCCCTCATCACCCGCGCCGTCGAGCGCGTCGACAGTGGCTATCGCAGCAGCATGTCTGTTCAGTCATCGCTGGCCATGGGCGCAGTCTACGACTTTGGATCCGCAGAGCTGAAGGAGAAGTATCTCCCCGAGATGGCCAGGGGCAAGCTCACCGGCGCCTTCGGTCTCACTGAGCCGAACCACGGCAGCGATCCGGGGTCCATGGAAACCGTGGCGCGCGAGCACCCGCAAAAGAAGGGCTACTACCTGCTCAAGGGGTCCAAGACGTGGATCACCAACTCGCCCATCGCCGACGTGCTGGTCGTGTGGGCGAAGCTGCACGAGACGGGCAAGATCCGCGGCTTCCTGGTCGACAGGAAGCAGTGCCCGGCGGGAACCCTGGAGACGCCAGCCATCAAGAACAAGACGGGCCTGCGCGCCTCCATCACGGGCATGATCCACCTCGACGATTGCCCCGTGCCGAGGGAGAACATGTTCCCCGACGTCGAGGGTCTCAAGGGCCCCTTCACCTGCCTCAACAGCGCCCGATACGGCATCGCCCTCGGCGTCATGGGCGCGCTCGAGGACTGCATCGCCAGGGCGCGGGCATACGCCCTCGAGCGCAGGCAGTTCAAGGGCAACCCGCTGGCCAAGTATCAGCTCGTCCAAAAGAAGCTGGCCGACGCGGCGACGGACGCCGCCTATGGGACGCTTGCCGCCATCCAAGTCGGCCGGCTGAAGGACGAGGGCAAGGCGACGCCCGAGATGATCAGCATGGTCAAGCGCCAGAACTGCGACAGGGCCCTCCACAATGCCCGGGCGCTGCAGGAGATCTTTGGCGGCAACGCCGTCAGCGACGAGTACATGATCGGGCGCCACGTCGCCAACCTCTATGTCACCCAGACCTACGAGGGCCAGAGCGATATTCACAGTGAGTTCCGCAGCCTTCCTGCCAGGATGAGTCGAGATCTGACAACGGATGACTAGGCCTCATTCTGGGGAGGGCCATTACCGGAATCCAAGCCTTCGTATGAGAATTGGGCGGCCTTGGGAAGCCAGAAGGCCGGAAGACCGGCCCTGGCACGATCCGGGTTTTGATCCGACTTCAACCTAAGCTTTCCCCTGCACCGTTTGTGCCCAAACAAGCCGGAGGGCAAAAGTGTGTGGATGAAGCTCTCGTTTGCGCTGCTCTTCAGGCCCTCCTATTTTCGGGTGAGCCAGGACTTGGATTAGATCTCAACCATGTCTATGCCTCGCAAACGACTCGATCCTGTTATTTTCCGTTCCGCAATGTGCTGTGTTTGGCTCAGGCATCAAAATCTTTCGATCAAGGATCAGGTCGTTATCCGCGAGGTTGGAGAATTCCGTTAAGCTTCTCATGGAGACGCCGGATGGCGGGGCGCTTTCTAACAGATTCGCTCAGAATTTGACTGCATCTTTGTTAGCCCGTGGTCACAAGCGTGGCGTCGCGTGAGCAACAGGCTCTGCATCATCAGTGATTGGTGGCTTGGGATTGGGCGCTTCTTGCCTGACAATCCTTGGTCCACAGCGAAGCCTGCAGTGGCTCAGCCCGCTTGCCAGAGTGGAGACTGAACCGCCTTTGCCGACCGCCCAACTGTCCCCTCACTTTCCCTCTTGCAACCCACTTCACCTCTGACGACTCTTGATTTCATCGCTGCGTCTCCAACAGGCGAACTCAAAAAAACCTATCTCGTTGTCTCTTGGTAAGCCGTTACCGTTTTCTCGATCTGCTTAGCTAGTTTTGTGCGGGCGCCCCTCGCCACAGTGGCTGTTGCAGGCGAATTCATCCTTCTTCTTCGCCCTTCCACACGCAGAGTGCTGACAGCCTTAAATCCAGCAGCGCCGCCAAACCTTCGACGCCGCATCTCGTCGTCCAAAACCACATCCTACACAAACAGACATGGCTCTGAAGCGCATTAACAAGGAACTCACCGACCTCGGCCGGTACGTCTTCTTCGAGCCCCCTCCTGCGCGCCCTTGCATCTCCCCTCTCGGTTTTCCCGATCGCCGTCATTCGATGGTTTTTTGGTGGGGTTCAAGTTCCGAGCGGGGCTTCCAATCGCGATGCGAACGCTCGCCGCCACCATCGCGGAGATGGAGAGCGGTTAAAATTGGGTTTTCTTCGGGCGGTTACAGTGGCTAACATGTTTTCTGCAGTGACCCGCCCTCTTCCTGCTCTGCTGGGCCGTCTGGTGACGATCTCGTAAGTTCTCTCCTCGCCCTGCAGCGCGGTTGTCTCGTCGCCATGCCATCGCGGCATGCTGCGTCCGACAGCTCCGGTGTTTGAAGATCTCACATGCCTAACCCATACTTTCTTTCTAGTTCCAATGGCAGGCGACCATCATGGGTCCCGTGAGTATATTCGCACTTTACGCCCTTGCATGTCCATGAGGCGACCGGCCTCATTTCGGCCCCGATGCTCTGCGCGCAAACCCGTGCTAATGAAGTGCGAGCAGAGTGACTCACCGTACTCTGGCGGTGTCTTCTTCCTTCAGATCCAGTTCCCAACGGACTATCCGTTCAAGCCGCCAAAGGTCCACTTCAATACCAGGATCTACCACCCCAATATCAACGCAAATGGCAGCATTTGCTTAGACATTCTGCGTGACCAGTGGAGTCCCGCTTTGACCATATCCAAGGGTATGCAATCCCCGTCCTCGTTAGGTGTCGTGCTCATGAGAGGCTGACGGCTGACGGTTGTCTCTAGTTCTGCTCTCCATCTGCTCCATGTTGACGGACCCGAACCCCGACGACCCGCTGGTGCCCGAGATTGCCCACGTATACAAGACGGACCGGGCAAAGTACGAGCAGACGGCGCGCGAGTGGACTCGGAAGTATGCTGTCTAGCGTGGCAGCTTGGGGTGCGCATGGCTCTACGGAAGATGCTTCCGGACGTGCTATATGGCTTCCATAGCCGAGTTTGGTTCTAGCACCCGGGGAGTTCCGCCGTCTGCGTCTCGCGAGGGATGGCAGACTTCTAGGCGTATGCGAGAAGCGGCGGTGGACGTTGGAGAACCGGGTCTCGTGAGGAGTTGATTTGGGAGCGATTGGAGGGTTGGCGGAGCATTAGGACTGGCCGGCGCTCTACACAGTAATCATCCATACTGCATCACCTAGCCTGGGAATTGGAAGGGTTTCGGTCATAGCATGCTTCTTTGACTGCCCCCGTCACTCGGAACATAACAAGTCAGGCTGTCCCCAATTGTACTTTGCTAAGCCTGTTCGCGCAATGTTCGCGAGTGTCTCATGAAATGTTGGGCACAGAGTGGCCTGAGTCGAACAGAAATGGGGGCGTTGTAGACTGTACTAGTAGGATAAGAACCACATTGTTGGATCGAAGACCGGCAAACTGGATGCGACCCGATGGCGGTGTCCTTGAGCCTTCACCTCCCCCTTGACAGCATGCGGCTTGGTGCATAGGCGGCATACTCCTTACTGTTGTGGCTATTGTAGCTGGAGCTCACACTATCTGTGACCGCTGGTGATGTGGTGATGTGGGATAGGAAGGAAGATAACCTTGCAAGAGGTTATGGGAAAGGGAGAATCACGATGCGAGACGGTGTTCCCTTCAGATAAGGTTTGTAGCCTAAGGAGGGGTTTGCGAGCGTTCAAGTTAGATCATTGAGCCATCCGATGATTATTGATTACATCAGACACCTTGCGATGGAAGATGGTCAGGCCATGGCTGCCCGTTCGAGCACTAGGTAGGTAAACAAGGAGTTGTCGAGTTGGTCCAAAAGCAGCTTGTTGGATCGAATGTTCGGGAGGCTGACGAGGATGTTCGTTCCACAAGATACTGAGCAATACCACAACGACCACATCTTGAAAAAGATGCGAGGCCGTTCGGCACTGGGACTCGGTAGTTGGAACCGTTCGCTTCAGAAGTACTTTTTTGACAGAACCGCGAGCATGGGCTGGATGACAACAGTCTGCCGGCAATGGGAAAGCGTCGCAGGGACCTGGGAGTGTGACGTTGGCCGGCGCCGAAGCTGAATCGCCGCCTGTGTCTCAAGATCCCGGACGAAACATCAACCGCAACGCCGACCTCCTGTGTGGGTAATGAACCAATCAGGTTACTCAGTCGGCAGTTGTGGGACCGGTCTTGGCAGCCTTATTGGTGAGATGCCGGCCTGCTCTCACTGCCGCCCGCCCACACCCAAAACACGGCGCTTCGACAAGACCAGACAAGACTTGGCCCATGGAAAGAGACGAGGCAGACCGGGGGCTCGTCCTTTGCAAGATGGCGCCATTACCCACCTATGCCATACACTGTCTGCTGGGGGCTTTGGTCTGATGATTTTGATCCTCGATGGCTTGGCCTGCCCAGAAGGTCGGATCGGGGTTAGCTGCAGTGGCGGAGAGCGGCTCCTTGCCGCGCAGAGTCCCCTTCCCTCCCACCCCCCCCGGTCTCCCGCTGCATCCCAAGGCGACTGGGAGAGTCTGGGACCGCAGCGCATTTTCGGCACCGCGTCCGTTTCGACGAGTGAGATGTCGTTCGATCATTAGATGGGTTAGGTTGGGAAGAAACCCCTGCCCCTTATCTTCGACATTCTGGCAGAAACCGTGCGACCTTCCAGGTTCCTTGCCATCTTCTTACCCATACACAAGACGCGACACATGCCCTGCCCCTGAAAAGGCATGTCTCTCATTAGAGGTATTATTCGTGGCACCTTGTCATCAGCGCCGGTTCGCTGAGCCCCTTCGAGTCATTTGCCAACCGTTTCCTCCCGCCCCAACTTGCAAGCACACATGTTCCGTTCTTTTTGTTTCTGGCACCGTCTTCTTTTGGTCCCGGCGAAGTGGCGACCCTGATACTTCCCAGCCTCCCTCTCCCTCTCACGCAAATCTCCGGTCGGCGTCAGCCTCCTCTTCCGCGCTCCTCTCTGTCTCTTTGGTGCTGTGCATCCCGCTAGGTGCTTGGTTGACCGACCATCACCGCCCTCGCTGCCGCCGTGGCAAATGCAGGCTCCATAACCATTCCTGAGTGTTTCCTCTTCGACCAATACTCTTCTCGACGGTCGTTTTCATGGACCTTCCTCGCCGGTTCAGCAGGCTCTGATTCCGACATCATCGCGCATTGGTTCCTCGTTCGACGTCTATAAATTGGGTTTCCTGAAGGGTGCTGGGCATCAACTGCCCGCTGGAGGGCTTGAGGCGGGCATTCGAAAAGCAAGAGACCAAAATCTCGAGAGGCTTTGGAGCGGAATCGTACGGCGGGATAAGCGCGCGCTGGGAGAGGGCGCACAGAACACCGAGGCCCGGCCATGGCGAGCTACGGAGGGTACGATGGCTACCGGAGTAGCCCAGGGTCGATAAAGCAGTCGGAGCGATCAAGATGGACGCCCCTGACGCGGATGCTGCTGTCGGGCGAGATGACGCAGGAGAAGCAAAAGGAGCTGACTCCGCGGGAAAAGTTTGATCGGTGGATGGTAAACGAAGGCTATCGGCGAATGTACGTCTGTCGGATGATGTCTCCCGCCCGTGGTAAGCAACCCAGACTGGAAGCTGACGCCGTGTCATCACAGATTTGTCGTCGTCTTCATGTTCCTCCACGCCGCCGTGTTCGCCCTCAGCTTCGTCCACTTCACACTCAAGGACAGCCTACAGACGGCTCGGGATACATTCGGACCGACGTTTATGATTGCCCGGGCAGCTGCGCTCGTGCTCCACGTCGATGTCGCCCTGATCCTCTTCCCGGTCTGCCGCACGCTCATCTCGCTGGCGAGGCAGACGGCGCTCAACGGCATCATTCAGTTCGACAAGAACATCACATTCCACATCACCACTGCCTGGTCCATCTTCTTCTTCTCGTGGGTGCACACGATTGCGCACTGGAACAACTTTGCGCAGATCGCGGCCAAGAACAACCTCGGCTTCTACGGCTTCCTGCTGGCCAACCTGGCGTCGGGGCCGGGCTGGACCGGGTACGTGATGCTCATCGCCCTGACGGGCATGGTCGTCACCTCGGTCGAGAAGACGCGGCGCGCCAACTACGAGCGGTTCTGGTACACGCACCACATGTTCATCGTCTTCTTCTTCTTCTGGTCCATCCACGGCGCCTTCTGCATGATCCAGCCCGACTTTGCGCCCTTTTGCACCTCGGTCGGCGCCTCGGCCATTGGCGTCTTCTGGCAGTACTGGATGTACGGCGGCTTCGCCTACCTGGCTGAGCGCATCGCGCGCGAGATCCGCGGGCGCCACCGGACGTACATCTCCAAGGTCATCCAGCACCCCAGCAACGTGTGCGAGATACAGATCAAGAAGGAGCACACCAAGACGAGGGCCGGCCAGTACATCTTCTTCTGCTGCCCCGCCGTCTCGCTGTGGCAGTACCACCCCTTCACCCTGACCAGCGCGCCCGAGGAGGACTACATCTCGATCCACATGCGCGTCGTGGGTGACTTCACCCGCGCCGTCGCCGAGACGCTCGGGTGCGAGTTCGACAAGAAGAAGAGCGACGCGTCCAAGGTCGTGGGCGTCAACCAGGACAACGATGGGGTCGACCCGGCGCTGCGGCGGGTGCTCCCGCGCGTCTACATCGACGGGCCCTTTGGGTCGGCGTCCGAGGACGTCTTCAAGTACGAGGTTGCCGTCCTCTGCGGCGCCGGCATCGGCGTGACGCCCTTCGCCTCGATCCTCAAGTCGATCTGGTACCGGATGAACTACCCGCAGAAGAAGACGCGGCTGAGCAAGGTCTATTTCTTCTGGATCTGCAGAGACTTTGGCTCCTTTGAGTGGTTCCGCTCGCTCCTCCTGGCCATCGAGGCCCAGGACGTGGACAACCGGATCGAGATCCACACGTATTTGACGGCCAAGATCAAGGTCGACGACGCGACGAATATCATGATCAACGACGCCAACGCCGACAAGGATACCATTACCGGCCTACGGTCGCCGACCAACTTTGGCCGCCCCAACTGGGACATGATCTTTCGGGGGATCAGGAAGCTGCACACCCCCGCCGAGGCGGGCGTGTTCTTCTGCGGTCCCAAGGGGCTGGGCAGCACGCTGCATATTTACTGCAATAAGTACAGCGAGCCTGGGTAAGTCAAATCCCCCAACCGCAGCTGCTGCCTTTACTTTTTGCTACGGGACTAACAGGGAGGGATTCAGGTTCAACTTTGTCTGGGGCAAAGAGAATTTTTGATCGATGCGGAGGGCTCTTCTCTGCTTTCCTGTCTGCTCCATTGCGCCCGTCTCTCGTCAGCTGGCGCGGGCAGCGCAGACGAAGAACCAACGGGGGCGCGGGACGCCAACACAATACACCTGCACGTCTGCCTGTCGACAGTGGGGTGGAGTGCCCATTTCTGGGAGATGATTAAAATTTTGAGCATCTCGGTGACAACGTCGGGGTGAAGTTGCCACCACTCCTCGTGCGCCGAGTGCTGGACTATGATACCCGAGGGGGCGAGCTTCCAGGGAGGAGACTTGCAGTGACGAGGCATTCTTGCGAGGTTAAAGAGGGGAGCTGGACTAGGCACCACCAACCAGCCTGCCAAGCGGTTCGTACTTGGAAGCATATATTGTATTCCAGTCGCCGTCATTTGTGTGGTCTCATGTTTGGATCGCGACTTAATAAATACTGGTCGGGCATCCCTCAACGAGATCTGCCCGAGTCAGGGTTTCTGGTACATAGCTGGTTTGGAGATGGCTACCTACTTTGTATTTAGCTCATTTGCCGTTCGCGGCGGATTGTTTGGGCCACGATCATGACCATTTCGATATCCCAATTGCAACCCGCACACATCACTCTTGGGGAAGAACGGTCGCAAGGCTGAAACTTTTCAGAAATTGACGGAAGGGCACCACCAGGGCAGAGTTGCCTGCGATATGTAACCCCTGGTGGTGCCCTTCCGTCAATTTCTTCAAGGGTCAGCTTTTTGACCATACTCCCTCATCAGGGGCCCAAACAGCATGATTTGTCCTAAGGTGCCTGAGGGGTCAACAAACCACGCCGTCCGATCCCTACATAGTATTCGGCACAGATTCGGGTTAGGATTAAGAATGGCGCCTACGACGATGAGCACACCTCGAGGCTTCAAAACTCCGCAACTACTACTTTCACTTCTGAATATGTTTCTAGCAACAGATCGGTTGTGTCCCGTTTGCCTGAGAGTCCCCTCTGTGTCTGCGAGCTCAGGTGCTTGAACTCAACCCTTGCACCGTACCGAAACCAGACCAGGGTTTAAGTGCCCCACCTTTATTTCGCGGCAGGGCGCGTCGCCCGCCCAGAGTTCGACGCGAACCGATTCCGTGACATCACGAAAGGTTCAACCGTCCTGCTCAACCCATTTCCGCTCAACTTGTCACGACCGACCGGCAATCATCAGCAGCAATTTTACGAAGAATTTGGCCGCCACGCTTGCGCACACACACAGAGAGAAGCCACAATGGGTATCAAGAACCTCTTTTCCATCATCAAGGAGGAAGCTCCAGAGGCCGTCAAGGAGGGCGAAATTAAGAATCAGTTCGGCCGCAAGGTTGCCATTGTAAGCAAAAGTGCTCGCGCGCTTGTTTCTCCCCAGTTTTGACTGATAATCTCCTAGGATGCGTACGGACTCCCACCACGGTGTGCCACATCGCTTTGCCATGTCTAACGGATCAATAGTTCGATGAGCATCTACAGCTTCCTGATCGCCGTGCGATCCGACGGCCAGCAGCTAACGAACGAGAGCGGCGAGACAACATCGCATCTCATGGGCATGTTCTACCGCACCCTCCGCATGGTCGACAACGGGATCAAGCCGGTCTACGTGTTCGACGGCGCGCCGCCCAAGCTCAAGTCGGGCGAGCTGGCCAAGCGGTTCCAGCGGAAGCAAGAGGCGAACGAGGGGCTCGAGGAGGCCAAGGAGACGGGCACGGCCGAGGACGTGGAGAAGTTCTCGCGCCGGACGGTGCGCGTCACGAGGGAGCACAACGCCGAGTGCCAGCGCCTGCTCAAGCTGATGGGCATCCCCTACATCGTCGCGCCCACCGAGGCCGAGGCCCAGTGCGCCGTGCTGGCGCGCGCCGGCAAGGTCTACGCCGCCGCCAGCGAGGACATGGACACGCTCTGCTTCAACACCCCGATCCTCCTGCGCCATCTTACCTTTAGCGAGCAGCGCAAGGAGCCCATCCAGGAGATCCACGTCAACAAGGTCTTGGAGGGGCTGAACATGGAGCGGAAACAGGTGTGTAGCACACTTTTCCCCTAGTCAAATGAAGGGAACACGTCGCTGAGATTTTCACCGTCTGCTAGTTTGTCGACCTTTGCATCCTGCTCGGCTGCGACTACCTCGACCCGATCCCCAAGGTCGGCCCCTCGACGGCGCTAAAGCTGATCCGGGAGCACGGCACGCTCGAGAAGGTGATCGAGTTCATGAAGAGCGACCCCAAGGGCCGGTACGCGGTGCCCGAGGACTGGCCGTTCGAGGACGCGCGCGACCTCTTCTTCTCGCCCGACGTGCGGCCGGCCGACGACCCGCTGTGCGACTTCAAGTGGGACAAGCCCGACACGGACGGGCTCGTGCAGTTCCTCGTGCACGAGAAGGCCTTCTCCGAGGACCGGGTGCGCGCGGGCGGGGCGCGCCTCGAGAAGAACCTCAAGACGTCGCAGCAGGCCCGCATCGAGGGCTTCTTCAAGGTGCTGCCCAAGACGGACGCCGAGCGGGCGGCGCACAAGCGCAAGCTCGAGGAGCAGAACGAGGTCAAGAAGAAGAAGATCAAGGAGGAGAAGAAGGAGAAGGCCAAGCTCAAGGCCAAGCCGCGCGGGACTGCGTGATGGGGCGTCGCTGGTGGGAGTGGGTTAAGGGTTTGGAGGTGGTTTTGCACGTCTTACTATTTTGGGAGGGAGAGGGCCGTTTCACTTTTACGACCGGATTTGCGGATGCATCTTGCTCGGGTTTCGCTTTCTCATGACGGGTCAAAAGGGGTGCTCGGCGTTGCTGGCGTTTAGGTCGGGGCAACAAGCTGAAGGAGGTTTTCGAGCTTTAGGTGCAAGTACTATTCGGGTGAGGCATTGCCGCCCCCTACTTTGCAGTTCACAATCTCGCAACGCTATCTGCATCTTCCACGAGGCGCGTTCTTGGTCTCCGGAATTCACCCACGCGAGTCGTGTACCCCAGAACGGTACGGATGCGGCGAGTGCCGTCGGCTTTCAGGGCCCACTTTTGCCTCGGCTGTCAGGCCTGGTAATCCGATGCGTTGCCATTGGCTCAGGGATGCCATGACATCAGCCGAGGGCTGTTGGAAGAGCAAACAGGGGCTGTCACATGCCAACTTCCTTCGGCCCCTTCAAGAGTGCTCTCGGGACGGGAGTGATGAGTGTGAAGCAACGAATAATTAAGTTAACAATGGTGCAGGGAAATAGCAGATCCATGTAGTGCAAGAGCAGCAACGCAGAGGGGAGATATCAGTCAACAAGTTCTCGGCTCGGCTCATCAGTTTCCCAGCGAGAACCAAACCGCCGTCAAGAGCCATGAGGACTGGGTGAGTCGAGATCCCCGAGATTGGAAGCGTACGAGTAAGGTACTGCGGCATAGAGACGCCCGACAGTAGTGTAGGCCTAAAACGGAGGGGCATGTGCCCCGAATTTGAACCATGCCCCGGTACCCCAGAGTGGCAGCGGGCGAAAACTTGGAGTTCCACTTCTGCCCGTCTCAGGCTCACATGTGATCGCGAGGATCCCCATCCAGGCCCGGCCGGGTTTGAATGCCGCCCCTTTTTATTGGCGGCGTCCCTCTTCCGCCCGCTCGCGACGAACTGTTTCCCCATCACATCTCTTCATTCCCTCCCATCCCCCACAATCATCCGTATCAACTCTAGTTTGTGTGACCCCGAGTAGACACGCATCAGCAGTCACCAGCTTTAGCCGATCGCCATGTCCAAGACCTTCAGCCAAGGCGACGTCGCGTCGCACAACAAGCCCGATTCGTTATGGATTGTGGTCGACGGCGACGTCTATGATCTCACCAAGTTCCAAGAAGACCATCCGGGTATGCACTCGACCTCGCGCAGTAGCGCAACCCCGATACTGCCCATGATTCGATACTAACGACAGGGTGGCGATGCAGGCGGCAAGAAGATCCTCCAGCGAGTCGGCGGCAAGGATGCTTCCAAGCAGTTCTGGAAGTACCACAACGAGGGCATCCTCAAGAAGTACCAGAAGCAGCTTCAGATCGGCTCACTAGACTCCAAGCCAAAGCCGGCCGCCCCTCCGGCTCCCGCGCCAGTCCCCAAGGAGGCGCCTCAGCCGAAGCGTGCTGCTGCTGCGTCGTCCCCGGCCGCTCCCGCTGAGCAGGCCGACGCCCTGGAGCCTTTCGGCCAACAGATTCCCTACTCGGACCCGAGCTGGTACCAAGGTGTGAGTAACTGCTATTTGGGTGCCAAAAAGCACACCCCATGGTATTGCCATGTTTCAGTTCTGACCTAACCCCCCCGCGCTCGCAGTACCACTCCCCCTACTTCAACGAGACACATGCCGCCCTCCGAGCCGAGGTGCGCGAGTGGATCGAGACGGAGATCGAGCCCCACGTCACCGAGTGGGACGAGAAGAAGATGGTGCCGCCCGAGGTCTACAAGGAGATGGGCCGCCGCGGCTACCTGGCCGGCCTGCTCGGCACGCACTACCAAAAGGACTACGTCGAGAACCCCATCAAGTCGGTGCCGGCCGACAAGTGGGACCTCTTCCACGAGCTGCTGCTCACCGACGAGCTCAGCCGCGTCGGCTCGGGCGGCTTCGTCTGGAACGTCATCGGCGGCTTCGGCATCGGCTGCCCGCCGCTGGTCAAGTTCGGCAAGAAACCACTGGTCGACCGCATCCTTCCCGGCATCCTCAACGGCGACAAGCGCATCTGCCTGGCCATCACGGAGCCCGACGCCGGCAGCGACGTGGCCAACCTGACGTGCGAGGCCAAGCTCAGCGACGACGGCAAGCACTACATCGTCAACGGCGAGAAGAAGTGGATCACCAACGGCATCTGGTGCGACTACTTCACCACGGCGGTGCGCACGGGCGGGCCCGGCATGAACGGCGTGTCACTGCTGCTCATCGAGCGCGACTTTGGCGGCGTGTCGACGCGCCGCATGGACTGCCAGGGCGTGTGGTCGAGCGGCACCACCTACATCACCTTCGAGGACGTCAAGGTGCCCGTCGAGAACTTGATCGGCAAGGAGAACCAGGGGTTCCGCGTCATCATGACAAACTTCAACCACGAGCGCATCGGCATCATCATCCAGTGCCTGCGCTTCTCGCGCGTGTGCTTCGAGGAGTCGGTCAAGTACGCCAGCAAGCGCAAGACGTTTGGCAAGAAGCTCATGGACCACCCCGTCATCCGCCTCAAGCTAGCCCACATGGCCCGCCAGATCGAGGCCAGCTACAGCTGGCTCGAGAATCTCATCTACCAGTGCGAGAAGATGGGCGAGACCGAGGCCATGCTGCGCCTGGGCGGGCCCATCGCCTCGCTCAAGGCCCAGGCCACCGTCACCTTTGAGTTTTGCGCCCGCGAGGCCTCGCAGATCTTTGGCGGCCTGTCGTACTCGCGCGGCGGCCAGGGCGGCAAGGTCGAGCGCCTCTACCGCGACGTCCGCGCCTACGCCATCCCCGGCGGCAGCGAGGAGATCATGCTGGACCTGAGCATACGCCAGAGCCTGAGGGTCCACAAGATGATGGGAATGAAACTGTAGTGGCACAATTGCTGCGGTTGCGTGAAGGAGTAAAACGGGCCAGAGGCGTGGCGATGGTATTTGTGTGGTGTTGGGGTCGATTAAATGTACTTGTATATGTCATTATCTGACCAGCATTGTCGTGTGTTTCGGATTAGGTAGGCGGTTGTGTTAGAAGTCTTGTCTTTTCCCCGTTTGGTTATATGGCAGGAAGAGCAGCGCCGATAGACTGGGTGGCGTACTAGAAATATGGACATACCTTATCTATCAGTGATTGCCCCCCTCGCAGTACCCTGAAGTTGATGGACCGCAGTGGAATGCCCCCTGCCGCTCTGCGAATAGGCTCGTGATACCGGGTTGCGATGTCTGTACCTTGGCTTGTTCCTTTCTCGACTTGCTTGGCAACCCTTGGTTCCTCAGCCGGGTTGGTACACTAACAACAATGACAGTAGGGGGAGCAGATCTCAACACCGTCAGTCGGGCATGCTATCATTCCAATCTCATAAAGTTATGCTTGATATTTTTGGGTATGGCGATTTGATATCGCACGTGACTGAGAACGGCAAAGTTGCTAAGGAAGGGAATGTAGGACATGGACTAGACGAAATCAGCGGTCTGAAGATGGCAGGGCAAGAAACGGAGCAACGCAGATGGAGAGGATAACTCAGAAATAGAACAATGTAAAGTGGTTTGTGATAATCATTACAGCTGTTCATAAACAGCCTCTTGGGAATATGCATCATAGTAAGGTAAAGGTTGTTATGGAGATTTTGCAGACGTACCGGTTTGGAGCATCACAATGGAGCCAGGATGGAAAAGTCAGCACCGCCGACGACAACATGTGTCCGGTAGCAGTCAATTGTGGATACGCACTGCCACATGTTAGCGAACGTGGAAATTCACAGGAATGAGATACGAAGGCGGTTGGCGGAGGGGCATCAGAAATAGAACAATGTAGGTGAATTGGTATAATCATAACAACTGTTCATAAACAGCCTCTAAAAGAGAGATCATCACTTGCAGGAGAAGAAGGGAAGAACCGAAAAATAAAGCCACATACCTTGCACAAGCAGCAGAAAGGATTCTGCACGACGTAGCAGAAACGCGCCGAGCCCCCTTGCTTGATGGTACAGCCTTGCCATTCTCTAAAAAGAGGTAGCCCGTATGTCTTCTGCAATATGTACACAGCCCACAGCAGGCCACGTTCGCCGTTCCTTCATGCGGCATCGGGGTCGGCGCAGACGGGGTTGATGTCGACGCCGTACTTCTCCTTGAGTCTCTCTCGCCTCCGCTCCTCATATCCCGGCGGCCGGATACCTACAAGTATCAGGTGAGTTGTATGGCCAGATGAAAGCATATTTATTTTCAAGACAAAGGGTACTCACCTCTGCCCTCGCCAATCTCGGCGATCGTCTCTTCAATCGGCCTCCTCCTGTTCCTGCGCAGCATCTCTTTCCGCTCGTACTCATCCACTTTGGGACGGTTCCAATAACCCTTCAATGTACCGCCTCCGTACTGGAATGCTCCGCAGGCCACGGCCGTGATGGCGCCGTAGCCGATGATGCGCGGCATGCTTCCGGCTGCAGGGGGGGTTCAATCGTCAGCTTCGTCAGAGTCTGGAGAGTGCAGAAGATGGGCCTACTCCTGAGACCGAGAACGGCACCGGCGACCAAGCCACCAATGCCGTGGTTCCAGTGATCGTCCTTCTCGCGCAGGTTCGCCGAGGCGACCCGGGTGAAGTCGTAGACGCCGCCGACAATGGCTGAAAGGAGGGGAGGTCAGCAAATCTACGCCGACAGCGCGCCCGAGAAGCGAAACGCGTACTGAAAGTGGCAATGATGCCGCCGTTCTTGGTGAAGGTAGTCCAGGGCCCGACGTTCTGTCTTGCGAGCGAGTTCTTCACGGCGGCGAAGAGAAGGCCGATGCCGCCAAAGACCATGCTGCTGTGGACGCCGGCATGGATGGCATCCTTGGGATGGTAGTGGTTGTCCTCGGCCGGCGCCATGTTGCCGGCTGTTGTTGCGTAGAGCTGTCTTGCGAGCTGGTGCCCGGTGTCAAACAGCAGTCGATGGATGTCCGTTGGAGGTTTATCGGTGGGTGGAACTCGGGCCACAGCAGGGCAGCCAATTGAGGGCCGGTGATGGCTGGAATTGGTTTAGCGGGGCGGTACACAGGGACAGTGCTTGGCGGAATTCAGGCTTGGCGAGACTCAGCAAGGATGGAACTTGGAACCTGGAGGCATCGAAAGCTCCGATCATTCAAATTCGAAGCTGACGACAGCTCCTTCCCAGGTTGTTGTAGTTGTCGGGCGACGACTTGAGATTCGTCAGCCGACCGTTTCTTGATGCCGTGTCCTACAATCGTTTGTATGCTGGATGGCTCAGAAGCTTTGTTGTGCCCTCTTCCTTCATCTCTTTCCGAATACCTTCCCTACCTATTAGCGGGGCATCTGTTCAGTTCCTGGCCGCCGAACCAAAGCATCGCGCATGCCTCTTCTCATTCATTCCATCCTACCACGCATGGCCATGCTAATCTAGCATCTCGAGTCCATTGCGTATGGTCTTGCACCGAGGTCTGTGCTCCGGAGAACCCCCTTTGTTTGCTGTCATCAGATCAGCTCGCTCAGACTCTTGGACCTTGTAGCGATATCACCCTTGTTACTACCCGACATCATTCGATCCGGGCCCTTCGCTTCTCTCCACTTTGGCTCGTTTCATCGGGACAACACCTTCAATCTCAAGGAGGCGAGCTACAACCGCCATTTGCTGCCATCATCGGGGTGCTGATGAGTTTTTAGTCTTGAGAACCGCAGGTGTTGAAAAAGTATAGAATCTACCCCCCACTTTTTGTTTGCCTGACCCTCGTTCTCCTTGCACCACCCGACCTTGTTTTCCCCCACCTACCCACGCCCTCACCATGTCCATCGACCAAGTTGCAGCCCAAGTTACGAGGCTGACACTTGCCAATTCATTTGCACCTGCTAACCCGCCCTCCCCAGTGGCGAAAGCGACAGAATCGGGAACAATCGAGAAAGGTGGGCAAACGTTCCCTCCCGGACCAGCCCCCGTCGTGCAGATCTTGAAGCTCATCAAACTTCAGGCGGACGACTGGCCTCCAGGCTCGTCCAGGACTGGCTGTCGGGCTGCCTAGTGAGGGATAAGGAATGGCGGGGCCGGGTTGACCCAGCGCTCTTGCAGAGCCAGCCTCCCGCCGAGTGCCCTCCGTTGCGCGTCTTCCCCCCTCGTCCCGACGCAGGCCACGATCATGATCTTGTCATCATCCCCTCGCAGAGCTATGACGACGCCCACGATCCCGAGGGCCAGGACAGGTCTCTGCTCTCGTGTATGTGCCGGTACTGCCGCTACCACTTTGTCTTCCACGTCATCCCTTTTGTCCGTGAGGGGGCCGCGGCCCATTTGCAACACCACTTCCAAGTGCAGGACGCGAAATGGCACGCCATCGAGGAACGCGAGGAGCTCGAGCCTTGCAAGCAGAACCCCCCTCACGGCCAGGTCCAATACGCCTGCACCTTGTGCGGCATTGCTGTTCACCTCGACATATCTCCACCCCGCCTGAAGCCCATGTGGATTCAGATGATCACGGACGAGGGTAGGATCAAGCAGTCCATGAGTCTAGCTAAGGACCGAGACCCGACGCGCTACACAGACATGACGCCTGAGAAGGAGACCATGCTCATGACCTCTGCCCTCAGCACCCTGAACCAGTATCTCAAAAATATCACCGACGACGACGGCTCGGGACCCCGCAAAAAGATCTCCCGGCGGAACAAGACGTTTCAGGTGCAGTTTGGTCGGGACTGCGACCACATCTTTCGATACCTGGGCTTTGAGGAGTGGAACGACGACGTCACCGGAGAGTCTTACATGCTTCCTCCGCGCCTGCAGCCCCAAGAAGGAAAGACGCCCGTTGTGTCGCTGAGGGCGTTTTTCGAAGATGTGAGGAGCGAGGTGCAGAGCCTGCTGGACGACAAACCGCCCCTGAATGGCCAGCCTGTTGTCAAGCCCATCTCGTCCGCCCGTGATCAACTGGAGAAGGCCCTCGGCTGCGACAGGAGTCACCGTTCCCTGAGCACGCTCTCCATTAGCTCCACCGAGCTTCCGCACTTTACCGCCCTGGGTGCGCCGGTCGATGCAGATGAACCCCTGCTCAAGTTTGCCTTCGCCAGGCAGGTGGAAACAGATCCGGAGAGCGCACAAGCCTACCTGGAAGCACTCGGCACCCTCGCAGGGCGCCGGTCGGAGGATCTCCAACTGTTCGTCTTCAAACAGCAAGAGGTCATGTTTCCAAGTCAGAAGCGGGAGGCTGCGCCGGGACCGCAGGATGCCGACTCGGTTGGCAAGGCCTACGCCCATTTTGGTCTTACACGGGACCACCCCCAAGACCCGGCATACATTATCCGCGTCTATCAAACCTACAGAGAGCAGTCTCCGGCACAGAAGGCAGACCACCGAGTCGCTTTGCTCGAGATCGGGAAAGACTTGAACAGCCAATATATCCGGCACGAGGTCTTTGGGAAGCCCATGGAGATGTCAGAAGCCTGCCAATTCCTAGGGGTTGAACCGGAGTGGCCCATGGACTCCATTGCGGTCATGGCACAGAGCCTGTCGTCAGTATGTCGTCGACCACCCAACACGTGTGACATACAACTACAGACACAGTACTAACGCTGCACATAGGGACGGGATCTGGACTACGTAGATCTCATTCTCCTGGCGCTCAACACTATTTCAAAGACCCTGCTCGCAGATGATCCCAACCGTTCGGCTTTCGAAGGTGTCGTAGCTGAGCTACGGTTTGGCCGCATGTCTCAGTTCACTTCAGCCGGTGGCGATCATCCGGGCGATAGCGTCTCCGCCGCGGGGCGCACTCACGAGCCCGTGGACTTTGACCTGCCCGTCGGGCTTGGTAATCTTCGAAATACCTGTTACCTCAACAGCATACTCCAGTACTTCTACTCGGTCAACGCTGTCAGAAACCTGACCATCAGCACCGACCTACCTCCCCTGGAGGCGACGGAAGCGAGCCTCAGCAACATCCTGCGCGCAATTACCAGAGGTGATGACAGCGACAGTTCAAGCCAGAGTCCACCCGACTTGGAGACTGGCAGAGCCTTTGTGGGCCATGAATGTGGGTTTCTACGTTCTATTCGTCGTCGAGAGGCTGGTGAATTTGTGCGCTGACTTGCTGTCTCTCTAGTTACGCGCGAGTTGAGCACCCTTTTCCGTGAGCTGGATGCCACGGGCGAAAGCTCAATTCGCCCCCGACAACGTCTCGCGAACGCTGCACTGCTCAGGCCGGAGAAACTCCGCCCTAGGTCGGTGGAGACCGACTCAACTCAGGGTGCCAACCGCAGTGATGCGCCACCACTCCCACCCCGTATTGGCGAGGGCTCCGTCTCGAAGGTGCCGGACGCATCTGCGGACGCACCCATGGTGGATGTCGAACGAGTCGAAACCGCTAGCTCTGCTAGTTCGCAGCGGACCTTGGTCAACCAGCAGGACGGGGGAGGCGACGCGGCTACCGCACCTGACGATCGGTGCGACGAGAAGGCCACTTCCGCCGCCGAGGCCTTCCCAACTGAGCCAGCATCCTCTGACCCTACTGTCGGTGGCGCCACTCAGGAAGGAGTGAAGGTGTCAAAGCTCACTGTCGAGGAGCTGGCCGCGGAACTCGACAAGCCGAACGTTGGCTCCGATCAGATGGACGTCGACGAAGTTATGGGAAACGCAATTGATCACCTGCGCGCAGCATTCAAGGTCTCGAGCATGGGCAAATCCGATGCCGCACCAGATCCCATCGAACAAGCCTTCTTCTCGACCTTCATTGACAACCGGAAGAAAATCGGGGAACCAGATTGGAATCGGACCAGGCGATCCGACCGCTGGGTAACTGCGTACCCAGCCCAGTCAGGGACGCGGGACTTGTATGATGCCCTGGCCAATTCATTCGACCTCGAGCCGCTGCCGGGCGACCTCTTGTCCTTTACCACCATCGAGCGACCCGCGCCTCATTTCCACATCTGCATCCAGCGATCTGACGGCGTTAGGAAAAACGCCAACCCCATCACTATCCCCGAGACGCTGTATCTCGACCGCTTCATGCATACTGCAGACCCTCAGTCCGCCCTCTTCAAAGCGAGAAAGCGCAAGTGGGACATCAAGACGAGACTGAATGAGTTGGCAAACCCAGCAGCAAAGGAGACACTGGAGACAGCCAAGGCCGAATCGCAAGTCGCTGGCCGTCCTCCGACCTCTGTCCCCCAAAACGATGACCTCACCGAAGAGGAGATTGATGGATTTCTGGTCATCGGATGCGGCGACTTCCAAACCCAGGCTTCATCATCATCATCTGGGGCGGACGGGGCGACGAACCAGTCGAACTCGGACGGTCCTGCTTCTAGCGAGGAGCTGAAGCATCTGTCGAGCAAATACGAGGTTGCGCGACCCAACATGCCCCCACGGGGCCCCGCAGAACCGCCAGCAACAGCAGCAACAGAAACACCCGAGCCCGCCCCAGCGGCCCCGCATGCATTCTGGCAGCGGTTCGTCGCCGAGGAAGACGAGGAGCGTGAGCGGCTGACGGCCGAGCGGGACAGCCTCTTTGGCGACGCCCGCTCGGTCGCGTACCGCCTGCACGCCGTCGTGTGCCACGCGGGCGCGACCGCCTCGGCGGGCCACTACTGGGTGTGGATCCGCGATTTCGAGCGCGGCGGCGTCTGGCGCAAGTACAACGACACCGCCGTGACGGTCCACCCCGCGGGCGAGCACGTCCTGGGCGAGCTCAACTCAAAGGGCGAGCCTTACTACCTTGCCTACGTCAGGGCCGACGAGGTCGGCGGCCTCGTCAGTATCCCGCGCCGCCGCCCGCCGCCGCCGCAGCAGACGCCGCCGCCCGTTCCGCCGCGTCCGGCGGCCACGGGCCAGGATACCGTCATGACTGATGCTGGTGGTGCGGCGGCGGGGGAGGACGTGGTTGTGGCGAGTGTGGAGCACTGGGAGGATGTCGAGATGGAGCCCCCTCCGTACAGCATCCTGTAGGACTAGGGCGCGTTCAATGCTGCTTGCAGGAGGAAAATGGTTAGAAAGTAGGAAGGGGTCGGTCGGGGGTGCCTCCTCCTCTCTCACTCAATGGCGCGGGTATGGGGGAGGTATGGATTCGAAGGAAGCTCAGTGCTGGTGGACAGGGCTGTAGTGTTCTGGATGGATGCTTGGGCATTCTCATATGATAAAAGGCAGCTTCCGTCAGTGGTCAAGGAGAAAGCTCAGAGCCAAGTAGCATCCTTATCAACGATCCGTTGCCTAGCTTGTTCCTCGCTCCCCTCTGAGTTGTGATTTGTGACATTAACATTGACCTGGTAAACCAACGGTTCACTTTCCCCAAACGAGGTCTCAAGCGTGTTGAAATTCGTGAAGATGGATTGCACCAAAAGTAGGGGAAATTGCGAAAACCACTCCATACTACGGCGCAGTAGTCGCATTGTACTCGACAGCTAAGGTATTACTCGATGCCCAAACCCTCAACACCTAGCAACCCTCCAAGCCAAGTTTAACCCATTGCCAAAAGCCCATAGAAATCCCTTTCCCAACAGCAACTCCCTTCATGAGCAAAAGATCACATCACAGCCCAGACACGTAATGCCACTCCCTACAGGGCAGGGCCCCGCTACAGCAACTCTACAACGTCTTGATGCTCTGAAAGAACGGATTCGCCAACAGCTTGTCCTCTTTCCCGACCATATCCCTCAGCCTGGCAACCATGTCCGCCTTGGACATGGCCCCGCCGCGGACCTCGTCCTTCCAGCGGACCAGCACGCCCTTGAGCAGGGCGCTGCCCTCCTCGACGTCGCGCTTGCTGTACTCGGCGGTCGCGGGTTCGGCGTCGGTCTGCTTGCTGTTGTTGCTGTTGTTGGTGGTGGGGTGATGGTGGGCCGTCGTAAAGTCCTCGAGCTCGTCGGCCTTGCGCTTGGCCATGCGGACGACCTTGTCCGGGAAGCGCACGAGCTCGGCGACGTGGATGCCGAAGCTCTGGTCGCAGACGCCCGGCTCGACCTTGTAGAGCAGCGTGACCTCGCGCTTCTCATCTCTATCTTTGTTGGTTGTGGTAGTTGTGGTTGTTGTTGTTGTCCCGCTGATGTGGGCCGTGACGTGCAGGTTGCGCACCTGCGGGTAGCTGTCGGCCAGGGCGGTCAGCTCGTGGAAGTGGGTGGCGAAGAGGGCGAAGCAGCCAATCTCCTTGACGATGTGCTCCGAGATGGCCCAGGCGAGGCCGAAGCCGTCGTAGGTCGACGTGCCGCGGCCCAGCTCGTCGATGATGATGAGGCTCTCGGCCGTCGCCGACTTGAGGATGTTGGCCGTCTCGAGCATCTCGGCCATAAAAGTCGACACGCCCTTGAGCTGGCTGTCGCTGGCGCCGACGCGCGCCAGGATGCTGTCGAAGATGGTCAGCTCGGCCGAGGCGCAGGGCACGAAGCAGCCGATCTGCGCCATCAGGGCGATGACGCCGATCTGGCGGATGTAGGTCGACTTGCCGCCCATGTTGGGGCCCGTGATGATGAGGAACGAGGACTTGTCGCGCGTCAGCTCGACGTCGTTGGTGATGAACTGGACGTCGTCCTGCATTTCCAGGCAGGGGTGCCGCGCCTCCATCAGGACCGTCTGACCTTGTCCGCGAGGGTGAATCGTGGGCCGGACGTAGGAGATGGGGGCGTGGACGGAGCAGTGCGCTAAGGATACGATCACGTCCAGATGGGCGAGGACGCCGGCAAGCCGCTCGAGGACCGGGCTGTACGAGGCAGCCACGCCGACGACTTCGTTGACCAGGCCGCTCTGGGTCCTATTGTAATTTTGAGACAGCTGTTCAAACTCGCGGCGATGTCCCTGTAGGGTCTTGGTCGTGAAGTAGACCCCGTTCTTCTGTGTCGAGCACTCCATGTACCGCGACTTGTTCCGAATACAGCCGGCTTCTGTCCGGGTTAAGCGCATGCACCAGCCGTGGACCTTGTGGTTCTCAAGGAAGATCTTCTTGTCCTTCTCCTGGCCCAAGTCGCTTGCCGCGTCGGCAAATTCCCTGTCCATGTCGGTTCGTAACCTGTCAAGCTTCCTACGGATGATGCGCAGGCTGTCGTCAAAGTCGGGTTTGATGATGAACTCGTGGTTATCTAGAGCGTCCAGGTCGACGGTTGTCTCGACCATCTCTTGCAGCTTGGCTAAGCTATCGGACAGCTCGCGGAGCTTATTGGTGTATGCCTCATCCAGGGGGTCGCGGTAGGCTTCGTCCATGACTCCTTCCAGCGTACCGAGAAAGCCCGGCAGGCGGATAATAACCTGGTATGCCCTGACAACATCTTCCAGGTTTGCCTTGTTACGCTGAAAGCGCTTCGCCAAGCGGTACAGATCAGGGATAGCCCGTAGATGTTCCTCCTGCATGGTCTGGCGGAGCTCTGTGTCGTTGGCAAACGCTTCGACAAGCTGCTGACGTTTCTCAATCTCGGTCTTGTCCATCAGGGGCTGCTTCAGCCACTGGGCCAGCAGCCTGCTGCCGACTGGGGTCTTGCAGTGGTTGAGCAAGCCAAACAAGCTCATGTTCTTGGCACCGTCTCTTGCGCCGGGCATGAGGTTGAGGGCCTTGAGGGCGGCTGCGTCGAGCTTCATGAACTGGGCGAGATCATGCTGGTATAGCTGGTACTGGCCAAAGTTGGAGGGGTCGTGGAGAACGCCGAGGTATTTGATGAGGGCGGCTGCTGAGCCCATAGCTAGTTTCAGATCGGTCTGCGGTAGCATGGTGGCAGATCTCTCGTCCTTCAGCAGTCTCGCCAGATCTTGCTCGATGTCCTTGGTGCCAAAGTCTCCGACGGGCCGCTCGGATATGGCAACGCCGCAGTTGTCGATGATCTGCCTCAGCTTCGCCAGCTCCGGGTCCTTTTCCTTATCCGCCTTCTCCATGTGGATCAGACACTCCTTGACGCCAAGCTGAATCAGGAGGGCCTCAAAGTTGGAATAGAGGTCATTGTCGAGGAACTCGCTGACGCCGAGCTCCCGGACGCTGGCATCGGCGAAGCACACGCCGACTGCGCGAGCCTCGGATGCCTTGGCCGAGATCTTGACTGCCAGGATAACGGGCGCCGCATCGGCCAAGCTGCCCAAGTCCTCCTCAACGTCTTGCAGGTTTCCGGGCGAGGCTTGCTTGGCCATCTTCCAGTTCATGCGGCCATTGGGGCTCGCCCAGATCTCGACCCGCTTGCCAAGTTTGTAGAGGGCCTCGCGCAGGAACTGGCGGAAGACGGTCACGGTCATGGTAACGGATTGTAAGCCGGTGTGATCATTGCGGCCGAGCTGTCTCACGACCGAGGTGGTTTTGTAGACCTGCCGCCAAAGTCAATTGATTAAAAGGGATGATGGGACGAAGGGGTGCGAGAGCGGGCAGCCAGGAACGAACGGTTCGTGCAATGAAGTTGGCATTCTCGCCGTGTGCTGTGTACCAGTCGCCTCGGTCAAAGATGCGGATTACATCGTCGCCCACGGCGGGCAGGGACTTGAAGAAGCGGATGAATCCATGTTCATCGTCGACCTGTTGTTTGGTACCAGAGAGTCATGGTCAGCCTTTGAAGTCGACGAATGCTCAAAGGGCGGAATGCTCGTCATGGGATGAGGAATTGCGCACCTTCAATTCTGGTCGAGAAGACATGCTGGCTGCTGTTTGATATCACAACGTTCCGAGCTGTGCGATTTCATGCGATATGGAAAGCCGTTGTGTCTCGCGCAGTCGTGATAGAAGTTGGAAGAGGCAAGGTCGCTCCGAACTGGATGAATGACGACCCCTGCCAGCTGAGACGCGATTCGATTAATTCCAGGCTTGGGGACGCGTTTTAGCGTGTCTGCGAGGCCCTTGTCTCGCCAAGGTCCCTGAAAAATGGTGCATTCTCACCCCACTTGATTTCTTTGCTTGACCAAAAGCTGCACGGCAATTTCTACGCTCAACAACCTTTCCGTCCTTTTCGTTGACTCGTCGCCAACACAACATGTCGACGGAAGAAGCGCAACACGCCGTGCCGGATCTCGATCTGCCGGGTCAGTCAGAGCCCACCGAGACTGGTGCCGTGTCAGCTCCCAATGGCAAGCGCAAAGCTGGGAGCGAGCTGGAAGAGCGAGCCTCCAAAAAAGCCATGAGCGAAAGCCCAGCAGCGGACCTGGACGATGCGGGCGAAACCCCCAACGGGGAGGCAGAGAACAGCCCGGGCAAGCCATTATCCAAGAACCAGCTCAAGAAACTGAGGCGGAAGCAGCAGTGGGACGAGTTCAAGGAAGACCGGCGGACAAAGCGCAAGGACAAGCGCCATGAGCGCCAGGCCCGGAAGCGCGCCGAGAAGGAGGCCAAGATCGCCCAAGCCGCAGCCGCAGGCGTCGACCCCGCGACGGTGCTGCAGCAGCTGCACAAGGAGGCCTGGAAACACCGGCCCGTGCCCGTCGCCTTCATCATCGACTGCGACTTTGAGCACTACATGCGCGAGCCTGAGTTGATTTCCTTATCGAGCCAGATCGTGCGCTCCTACGCCATGAATCGAAAGGCAAAGTACCACGCGAGCCTGCATCTCAGCTCATGGAAGGGGGCGTTGAAGGAGCGGTTCGAGACCGTGCTCAAGAACACGCACCTGAACTGGAAGCATGTCGGGATCCACGAGGGCGACTTCCGTGAGGCTGCCAAGCAAGCCCAGCAGCAGATGGCCGGGCCGCAGGGGGGCGAAATGATTGACCTGATTAGACCGGGGGTGGACGAGCAGGCGCAGCCAGCTGGCGCCGGTGAGGCGGCAGGGACCACGCCAACAGTGGAGGCCGAGCCCGAGGACAAAGACGTCGACCGGTCGACCGTCTACCTTACCTCCGAGTCGCCCTACACGCTCGACAGACTGGAGGCCAACACGAGCTACGTCATCGGCGGGATAGTGGACAAGAACCGAGAAAAGGGGCTCTGCTACAAGCGAGCCAGGGAATACAAGGTCCGGACCGCCAAGCTGCCGATTGGCGAATACATGGCGATGCAGAGCCGCTATGTCCTGACCACGAACCAGGTGGTGGAGATTATGGCCAAGTGGTTGGAGTGCGGCGACTGGGCAAAGGCATTCCTGGACGTGATCCCCAAACGGAAGGGCGGCACCTTGAAGGGCGCCGATGCCGAGGGGCCGGCGGGGAACAACGGGGAGGGCCAGGGGCAAGAGGACGACGAGGCAGACCAAAATGATGCTCTGGAAGTCGAAGCATCAGTCGAGGGTGAGACAAGCTCGCGGCCACTAGAACCTGCTGCTCAGCCGCAGGAAACTTTTTCATGACACCGCAGTAGATAATCTACCGGGGATGTTGACTGAGAGAGTGCTTCTCCGACACTGCAAAAATACGCTGAAAACCAGCATCTGAATCAAACAAACCTCCCGAGACAACGCTCTACGGCCAGGTATCCAGCACCCAGTGGCCTTCGTCTTTGTGATACCCCACAAGTGCCCCAGTTGTAGTAAACCCCTCCCACACCAGGTATACTAGTCGTTCAGAAGTCCAGCGATTCAGCCTTGACCTCAACGTCGCCATCCTCCTCGCGCTCCCTCTTCACACCCGCCGCCCGCTCATCCTTCATCAGCGCCGTCACAAACGACCTGAAGTACTCAATATACGGCTTCAGGCTCGTCTTCTCCCAGTCCTGCACGTGCTTCACCTCCTGGCTACTCCCACCAGCACCGCCACCCGCACCCTCACCACCACCAGACGCAGCACCCTCGGCCGCCGCCCCGCCGCCGCCCCCTCTCCACGCATCCACCTCCCTCACCAGCCCCTGCAGCGTCGGCACGTTGAGCGGGTCGAACCCGTCGAGGTCACGCCGGTCAATCGGCACACAGACGCGGCCCGTGCCCGGGTGGATGACAAAGGGCGACTTGAGCAAGTGGTTCAGCTTCTGGGAGACGGCGATGTCGAGGCGCGGGTAGGCGTGCTCGAGCAGGATGTCCTGCTTGGCGTCGAGGAGGTCCTTGGGGTCGAAGGCGGCGCCGACGGCGCCCGCCTGGGCGAGCGCGTCGATGTCGGCCCACTTGGACGACGAGGTCCGGCCGGGCGAGGCGTCCCACTTCTTGCGGAGTGCCTCGCGCAGCTCCACGTCCGGGAGGTGCTGGAGGAGGAGCGCGTCGGCTTTTTCCGGGGAGGCCCAGGGGTCCTGGGCCTCGAGCACGTCGCGCTGGAAGTGCTCTTTGAGGAGGTCGATGCTTCGTCTGGGGGTTGGGGGGAAAAAGGGTTAGTTTGACGTTGTGCGGCGTTGGTGCATGAAAATGGGGGGTTGTGAGCTTACGAGAGGTGGGGGTGCAGTGGCCGACGGACGTTAACCCTCTTGCCGCCTGCCTTGCCACTCACAACCTCAAAATAGCTGGCCATGGCCTTCCTCTGGTGGTCTTGTAGAGTCCTCGCTTGCTTGTCGCAGACCCAGGCGTGGACACCTCGACGGCCCGAATAGACCCAGAGGATGTGACGGTAGCCAAAGTCCTCCCGCAGCGCCGTGTCCATGACCTTGATGGCCATGGTGGTGAACTTCCAGCACTTGTTGCAGATGTTCGCCTTGTCACAGCATGTCCGGATATCGTCGTAGTCTGTCAAATCAATATCGAAGCACAGCTCCTTGGCCATGGGGAGGAAGGCGGTCGAGTTCCGGTACGACTTGCGGTCTATGGGGTCTGCCGTGTACACGGGGCCGATTTCTATCCGCCTCGGCATCAGACGTAGTACGTCCTTTCGAAATCTGGACCGCAGGTCAGCGTGACGATAATTCGGGCGAAACACAGGGTGGGTTGCTCACAGGTCGGATGTGGCATATGACTGGTACCGCATGACGGCGTCGTTGTGCAGCCACAAACTGAACTCGCGGTGCTTGAAGTCGTTTGTGGGGACTGGGCTGTGGTTCAGCCACTGGAACATGTAGCGCCAGGGGAAGAATCGTTGGTAGTAGATCCTCAACAGCTCGAATGAAGGATCGTGGTCCACTTCCACCCTAATCACACAAGTTAGGTGTCCGCAGAGCAGACGGCGGGTGCAGGCTGGAGCAGAGCTTACGCAGGTTCTTTCGCATTTAGTTGGTTGTTGGAGCCGAGGAAGTCGTCGTCATCCGAGTCCATGCCCTCAAACAAGTCCTCTAACTTGATCTCCGGCTTCTTCGCCTGCTGGATCTCGACCCCCATGTCTGCATCCGCCGCTGCTTGCGCAGAAGGGGCCTCTGCTGTTGGATTGGCGTTTGCCGCCACACCTTGCACCCCGTCGGTCTCAACCATGACAAAGCCCTCGTCGGAAAATGGGCTACCTGGCGCCGCGGCTGGCGGTTCTACCTCCATTGCCGTCTCGGCCTCAATCTCCATTGTCGTCGTCTCAGTGGGTAGTGTGTTGCCTAGTTCGGCGGCGGGATCCACAGAATGCGGCATGCTGAGTGTAGGGGTTTTGAGCTTGATACGGACTGCGGTTTATCATCGAGGAATAGAACAGTCCACGGAAAACGAATGTTCGTCAGGATTTTGTGTGTCTGAGATGTTGATGTTGGATGAGAGACGCGCCAAGACCATCTCAGACGCGTGCTACCGCGTAAATTGCCACTGGCAATAAGCAGCCCTAACCCTGAGGTAGCTCTAAAATGAGCCGATGGCCCTGCTGACTCAGTCAGGCGCTGCCCCTGTTCCTCACGTCATTGGAAAGTCCCAAACATCCGTGCAGCCTGGCAGATTGCCGTGGACCTTGGCGGCGGCCACGACGGTGGTATCCGGACGGAGCATCGCCTCCCCCAATCTTCATATATACCCGACGACATCCTGACTTTGGGGTCACTCATCCATTCTCCTCGATCCCCGACCCTCGGTTGCGCATGCGCCTACCTCAATCTCTGGACAATGAACAACTTCCGTCTGACCATCGAAGATGGCAAGTTCTGCGATCAGGAGGGGAGGCAGGTGATCCTCCGAGGCATCAACGTCGCCGGCGAAGCCAAGTTCCCCAGCAAGCCCAACCAGCCCTCGCACGTGGCCGACGATTTCTTCGACGGCGACAACGTCAGCTTTGTCGGCCGGCCGTTTCCCAAAGAAGAAGCGCATCTGCACTTCTCTCGGCTCAAGCGCTGCGGCTACAACACCATCCGCTATGTCTTCACATGGGAGGCCATTGAGGCCGCCGGCCCGGGTATCTACGACGAGGCCTGGATAGACGAGACAATCGAGGTGCTACGGGCGGCGAAAAACTACGGCTTCTACATTTTCATGGATCCCCATCAGGATGTGGTGCGTGCCCCCCCCCGATCCCCTTGACGCATGTCTCCCAAGAACGATGGCCCCTGCTTGAGGCCGGACTGAGCTAACGCTGCTATGTGCAGTGGTCTCGATTTACGGGAGGCTCGGGCGCCCCCATGTGGACACTCTATGCCGCCGGTCTCAATCCCCAGAGCTTCGCGGCAACCGAGGCCGCCATCGTTCATAACACATACCCGGAACCGGACGCGTTCCCCAAGATGATCTGGTCAACAAACTACTACCGCCTGGCCGCTGCGACCATGTTCACCCTCTTCTTCGCCGGCCGGGACTTTGCCCCAAAGTGCATCATCAACGGCATGAACATTCAGGACTATCTGCAGGGGCATTTCCTCCGCGCCTGCGCCCATCTCGCCCGGCGCATCCAAGAGGCCGGGGACATCGAGAACGATGTGGTGTTTGGTTGGGAAAGCCTGAACGAGCCGAACAAGGGCATGATCGGGTACGAGGATATCAGCGTCATACCGAAAGAGCAGGCTCTGAAGAAAGGAACCTGTCCGACGATATGGCAGACGATACTTACGGGGTCCGGGCGAGCCGTTGAAGTCGAAACGTGGGACATGGGTGGGCTTGGGCCTTACAAAGTCGGACGAGCCCTAATCGATCCTCATGGCGAGATTGCGTGGCTGCCGGCGGGGTACGACGACTCGCGTTATGGCTTCAAGCGGGACCCCGGGTGGAAGCTGGGGGAGTGCATCTGGGCGCAACATGGCGTCTGGGACCCAGCCACAGACACGCTCCTCAAAAAGGATTACTTTGGAAGCCACCGAGACACCGGTGACCACGTCGACTACCCCTATTTCACCAACAATTACTTCATGGACTTCTTTCGTCAGTACCGCGAAACAATCCGGGCCTATCACAAAGACGCCATAATGCTGTTGCAGGGTCCCACAATGGAGCTCCCGCCGCTCATCAAGGGCACGCCAGACGGAGACGATCCCCTAATGGTGTACGCTCCGCACTGGTACGACGGCATCACACTCATGACCAAGAAATGGAACCGGAACTGGAACGTGGACGTGATCGGCGTGCTCCGCGGGCGGTACTGGCACCCAGCCCTCGCCGTCAAGCTGGGCGAGACGGCCATCCGCAACTGCTTCCGGGACCAGCACGCGGCCATGAGGCAGGAGGGCCTCGATCGCATTGGGAACCACCCGTGCATGCTGACCGAGTTCGGCATCCCGTACGACATGGACGGCAAGTATGCCTATAAGACGGGCGACTACTCGAGTCAGTCGGCTGCTATGGACGCCAATCATTTCGGGGTGGAAGCGTCCGGCCTGGAGGGCTACACCCTATGGCTGTACATGGCCAAGAACGACCACGAAAAGGGCGACCAGTGGAACGGCGAGGACCTCTCCATCTTCTCCCTCGACGACAAGCTGCTGCCGCTCTCGGCGCGCCCTCGGACCCCCGACCGCAACGACGCCGGCGGCGACGCCGCCCCGTCGAGCCGCCCCCCATCCGTGGCCAGGAAACACCACCTGGACGACGACGACAGCGTCACGCCGGCCAACCTCCGCCGCTCCATCACGAACCCCTCCATCTCCTCCGAGGCCACCGCCCGCCAGCCCGAGCTAACCGTCTCCCCCGGCTACCGCGCCGCCGAGGCCTACGTCCGGCCCGCGCCCATCGCCGCCGCGGGCGTCATCAAGAACTACGGTTTCGACCTCCGCCAGTGTCTCTTCACCCTCACCATCCAGGCTCCTCCTCTTTCCAGAATGGTGACGGACTCGGACCTGGACCCGAGGGACTTGCCGACGGTGGTGTTCCTGCCCGAGTACCATTTCCCCAAGGACGCTTGCGCGGTGCAGGTCAGCTCGGGCAAGTGGGAGATCAGCAGCGACGAGGACGAGACGGTGCTCGTGCAGCGCCTGCGGTGGTGGCATGGCGCCGGGGAGCAGACGCTGAGGGTCTCGGGCGTGGTGAAGAAGCATAACCTCGGTGAGGGGGGGCTCGGCGAGGAGGGCGGGTACTATGAGCAGTGTAATCAGGGCGCGTGGAGTAATTGTGTTGTGATGTGAGGTAGGTAGAACGGGAGGGGCGGGGTTTATAGGTGGGTGGCGGTTGTTGTTGTTGTTGTCGTTGTTGTTGCTGTTGTTGTTGTTGTTGGCTGTTGAGGGAAAGCGTATACAGGGAGTGATGGCTATTGTTTTGTTTTCTGTCTTGTTTTCTTCATGGCTTTTCTTTCGTCTGGGTATTTTTTTCGGCATCAATCAGGAGTAGGAGATCTGGGGCATGCTTTGTTGGATTTGGGACTGGGAACAGTAATGTAGGGTCTCTTACATGACTTATTTAGCACACCATCTGACGTTGAGTACGAACTAAACATGTTGATCAAGCCCCTGGTGTTCTCACCTACCTTAGTCGCCTTCCTGACCAGCAGCTGGACAGTCGGCCCGGTCACAGTGGCATCGCGCCAGCTTCCCGCTGAAGTGCGTAGTGGACACCAGGAAAAAATGCCGTTGTTGCTTGAAGAAGCTATTCGCCTCCTGCCGCCGTCAAACATTGGGGCTAGATCCCATGTTCCTCTGTTTCCATCGATGGAATACGGAGTGGTCGCCCCCTACCAAGGTAGTATTTTCGAGATGGCTCTATCAATGGCCTGCGTTCTCCTCATGTCAGCCCTTGCTGTCAACTCACCAGTGCACCTAGATATATAGTTAGTTGGTCTCGTGTATGTTGGCAGCGTTGAATGGCTCAAAAGGTGGAAATGAAAAGTACCTTAGCGGCTATTCGACTGCACTTCGGTCTCCGGCGAGACAGAGTGACGTTCCCAGTTTGTGAGGAGGCTTCTTATGCAAGGAGTCAAAGGCCAGTGAATTCGTGCTCTTCCTTGTAAACTCTTGGTGAGCTATGATTGGATGATGGGCTAAGCCGATGTCTAGAGGAATCTAAACCAACTGTGTATCCTCCCTCCAGGCCGCTTACACCTAGCTCGACTTGATGGACCACCCTTTCGAGAGTTGTTGCAACACCCACCAACTCATCATCTCACCGGATCAATAATTCCTCCTTCCAGATTCCATTGATGCGAATCAGCTGATCCAGGCGACATCGGGTATATTCAACCGCGTTGAAGCAGCCATCTAACTTTGAGACCAGCAGGCCCACTAACAAACAAGATAAAGGCAAGGTACTAGTACGTTAAAGATCCAGACTCCCTCCCACCCAGGTACCGAAAAAGGCTGGTAAGTTGATGACCAAGTACACCCATAATGCAAACGCCTGATGAAATGATTTGCACCTTGATGAGTAATTTTTCCGAGTCCCGTGTTGTGCTCTTATCCCATGCATTCCCGATTCGTTGAGATCGCCCATATTGCACCCCCTCTTGTAGATGCCACAACCGTAAAAAGCAGAAAAGCCAAACGTGAAACATTGTACGGCGGAGTCGATAGCCTGCCAGTGTATGTGTGTGGTTGAAACATGGGGTACGCAGAACCATCTGCAGCGGATGGCCAAGCTCACCCTTTAGATGCCAGCGTCCATTCTCCAGCCCTCAACGGGCAGGGGAAAGGTCTGGCACCAGTCCGCGATCTCCTTCTTGAGTTCGTTGATGCGGGCAACCTCGCCGCTGGCTACCTTGAACCTGAAGTCCTTGAGCTTGTTGGCCTCTTTGGGCAGGGCAGCCTGCACCTCCTTGCAGAGCTTGATGCTCTCGTCAATGTAGGCGGCCACGCGCTCGAAGTCAGCCTCGCCGAAGCCGCGGCTGGTCATGGCCGGGGTGCCGATGCGCAGACCGCCGGGGGTGAGCGCGCTCCTGTCGCCGGGAACCGCGTTCTTGTTGCAGGCAATGTTGATCTGCTCGAGGACAGCCTCGACACGGGCACCATCCAGGGAGACCGGGCGGAGATCGATCAGCACCATGTGCGAGTCGGTGCCGTCTGACACGAGCTTGTGGCCGAGCTCCTTGAACTTGTTCTCCAGCGCCTTGGCGTTGGAGACGACCTTTTGCTGGTACTCCTTGAACTCGGGGGTCGCGGCCTGCTTGAGCGCGACGGCGAGCGCGGTGATGGTGTGGTTGTGGGGACCGCCCTGGTGGCCGGGGAAGACGGAGAAGTTGATCTTGTCCTCCAGGTCGTAGAGGGTCTCGTTACCCGTCTTGGCATCCACCGACCGGACGCCCTTGCGGAAGAAGATCATGGCACCACGGGGGCCACGGAGCGACTTGTGAGTGGTGGTGGTGACGACATCAGCGTACTCGAAGGGCGAGGGGATGGCGCCGGCAGACACGAGACCCGAGATGTGAGCAATGTCGACGACCAGGTAGGCGCCAACCGAGTCGGCAATCTTGCGCATGCGCGCGTAGTCAATGAGACGGCAGTAGGCCGAGGTACCGGCAACGAGGATCTTGGGGCGGTAGAGCCCGGCGTTCGTCTCGAGCTGGTCGTAGTCGATGAGGCCGGTGCTGAGGTCGACACGGTACGGCATGGTCTCGAAGTAGGTTGAGACGGCCGAGATCCTTTTGATTCGGTCAGCACTGGCCAGAATTCTTTCCTGGACGAGGTGGGTACAGAGGGACGCTTACTTCCGCTGGGGAGTCTGGTAACCGTGGCTGAGATGGCCGCCGTGGGGCAGATCCAGACCCATCAGCCTGCCGTGGGGAGGCATGATGGCCTGGTACACCTGAAGGTTGGCGGGGCTGCCGCTCAGGCACTGGACGTTGACACCCCACTTCGCACCGTCGAGGCTGAAGGCCTCGAGGGCACGCTTCTGGCAGAGAAGCTCGATCCGATCAATGTGCTGGTTGCCGCCGTAGTAGCGGGCACCCGGGTAGCCCTCGGAGTACTTGTTGGACATGGGCGAGCCAAGAGCATCAAACACAGCGCGGGATGTGATATTTTCGGAGGCGATGAGGATGATGGACTCGCGTTGGCGCTGGACCTCGTCTTTCTGATCAGGGCGTCAGCAAGCGAAACCAGACACGAGGCAAGGCGGGAGGACAAAGCTCACCATAATATCTGCGACCTCGGGGTCGGACTCGAGGAGAGACTTCGTGAGCATCTACAAGCGGTGAGTCAGACGAGCGGGCGATTTGGTGGCGGCGATCGAGAGGAAGGGCAGCAAACCTGCTTGTGAGACTCGGGCAGCGCATACGACGCGCCCTGGGAGGTGTTGGAGGCCATTATTGAAGGGTTTGACTGGGGGTGACGCGGGAGACTCGAATTGGCGAGGTTGAAGGCCTGAAAGAGGGAGAGTTGTTAGGACAGGAGGACTGATCTGGGGGTAACGAAGGGATTTGGGGAGCGAGAGAAAAATTCAAGACCGGACCCCGCATTGATGCCGAATGTTCAATCGCGGGGCAGGGACGGCGAAAGTGAGGGGCCGATGGCGGGCTCGGCGAGCGTTAGCGCGGTACCAAGGCCGGCTATGATTGTACTGAAGCAACGATGCACATATCCCGGTAATGATACTGCATAAATGCATGTTCCCACAGATATGGTAGCGATCTCGGCCTGCGATTCCACTTTCTGTGGATCAGTCATACTGTCGTCGCCAATTGCAACCTCGACAACGACGAACGTCCGCGTGACCATCATCGGCGCAGGAAACGTTCTTGGTAGCGACGCTCTACGGCCGGGCGCTGGACGTCGCGTGGTTTAAACCCCTCCTCGGCGAAAGATGGGCGGCCGAGACAGTCGACCAGATCGAAAATGACTGCGCCAACAAGACCGGTATAGGCACGGCCGAGAGCGCGAGCCCTCGATTGGTGGACGGCTGACTTCCTGGCGCTGCACCGGGCCCGGAACCAGCCGGTCACCGTGGTGCATCTTGCGTGCGGGCTCAATGCACGCTGTTTCCGCGTCGAGCACGGGCCCGATGTCCGATGGTTCGACGTGGATCTGGACGATGTTGTGGCGCTCCGGAAGACACTCTTTCTGGCTCCTGAGCCTGAGAATGCCGAGTACTCCTTATGGAAGGGTCGGCAACGGTTTCTGATGCGTGGTGGTGCCCGAGGGCCTCACCGTGAACATGCGCGAAGAGGAGGGCCGGCGGCTTTTTGAGAGCATCGTACGGCGGTTTGGGCGTGTCGGGGGCTAATTGTCTGCGACGCATTCGGCAGCTTCGCGATTCGGCTGCAGCGGTTGCTGCACTGGGCGATTGACGACCCAAAATTGCTTGAGACCTGGGTTGTCGGACTGAAGTTGGTCGAGGACCAGCTAACTGTGAATATCTCCGGTGTCGAGGAGGTTCCCCTGGCCTCCCGCATGCCGGCCTGGATTGTGGCACGGGTACGTACCGTATGTAAGGGAATCCGGGCGGCTGCTCCGGTACGAATTCTGAGCCGATGGCACTGTCCGGAGCTGCTCATCTGCCAGGCCGCAGGCCGCCTTTTCAAGGATTACCTAGACAATCTACCACCTTAGTGGTCAACAAACTGCTGTTTGTCACCGTTGCTACGGATGTTGCATTTGACACCTGGCTAACGTGGGTGGCAAGTTGAAGCTGACTCCCGCTCGAACACTGTTCGGTCCATAAGTTCATACGGAGTTAATGGCTCTGAAAGCGAAACCTTCTACATCCGTGTAAACCTCATGTCGTAGCCTCCACAGTGTGGTCTCAACAATAACGTTGGTGAATCTCAAGGGTCAGCCAGAATGATCTTGACGTGGGCCAACAATGTCTGGAAGGAGACGTCAGTCAAGAGAGAGCCTCAAGAGAGGGCTCCCACTAGACTGACGGGTCCGGGACCCGTGAGTCTAGTGGGAGCCTTTGCAGCCATCAGGTCACGTGCAGTAAACAAGGGATTTGAGAGCGCCCCACTAATTACCCCAAGCATCGCTAGCGCAGACTAGCCAGGAAGTAGCCTCGCGTTGGCTTTTTGGAACCAACGTCGAGAAGAAACAGCCTCCGACCTCTCCTCTGCACACTGAGAAGCCTGTCGCTGCATCCAGGGAAATGCAATCGGAAGCCGCATGCCGAGTTGAGTCCTGGCGGTAATCGAACCTGGGCATTGTCTGGCCATCGCGCACAGCGTTTTTGAATGATTATCCCCCCCGACCTGCCGGCCCGCCGACAACAAAAGTTTTTGGAGTTGCAAGTGACAGACGGTCCCACGCACACACTGCTGCAGCAACGCAGCGTCCCTCCCTTTCGCGGACGACGCGAAGCGCGCGACACCAAACCAGACTGGACCCTGCGAAAAAACCACGACGCCCGAACCGCATCCCACCTCCCGCGTTCCGGGACCCCGACCTCGACCGGCCATAGCGAATTCCCCGCCCGCCATGGCCTCCTCCGCCGTCGCGACCCACGTCAACGGCGACGCAGCATTGTCGCGTCCGGACTCACCCGCTTCCACCAATTCCTCCACCAAGCGGAAGCGCGAATCAAGTGACGACAACCAGTCCGATCTCAACGCCCGCAACCTGCCCAAGCCTGCCGCCAATGGCGTGCACACTTGTCTAGACAGCAAATCGCTCATCCGCGATCTCTATGATGTTTTGCAAAGGTATGCGCGAGTCACCGCCAGCCACCCTGCTGCGTCGGGCGCAAATTTGCGTCCGATGCTCAATTTCGCATCCCTCCCATCTCGATGCTAACTCTGGGGACCTAGTCACGACCCCCATCACCCGTCCATCCTCAAGCGCCCTCTTCCAGAAACCCTCCCTGATGGCGAGCCATCTTCGAAGCGAGCGAAATCGGAAGAAACCAGCAAGCCACTCACCATCGCCGACAAGGTGACGCAGGACGCATATGAGGCTCTGGATGACCTGGTTTCCGACATTGTCCAGACCGCGAATGCACAGGCCAAAGAACTCGAGACTGCAGGCGCCTCGGGTCGCGCAAATGCCCTGACCAAGACCATCGCATTCAGGACCAAGGCGTTGGAGCTGTATCGGCGAGAGCTTTCCTATCCCGACGTCCCTCGCCCGGCTTCTGGAAACTTTGCTCGGGGCCTGGCGCCGGATGAAGGCGGTCTCGTTCTGACGGCGATCGGCCCTGCCCCGACCGCGAAACCGGTCTTCTCCAGCCTGCAAAGGGGTGCAAACGCCGAGATTCTCGCGAGAGCCCCGTTGCCTAAGGGTGTGACCGTCACCAAGATTGTGTCCGACCCTGCCGCCTTGGGCGACAAGAATGGCCGCTCCCTCACCCTGGGAGATTTGTTTCCCTCGCCCCGGAATCTTCCCCCGCTGCAGCCGCCAAAGACTCCTAAAACGACGACGAAAAGCAACGTCCTGACCTTTTACCACCCCGAACTCGCCGAAAAGTCAAAGTATCGTTCCGGGAGTTACTTCTCTCAGAGTATTTCCACCGGGAACTGGCTTGACTACACTAATGCTACGCCGACGGCTCATGCCAAGACAAAACAGCGAGAGCGCGCTCAGAGTCTGGCGGGCGTCAAGCCATCCACCATTGAGCTCGAGATAGCCGAGATGGAGTCTCTCTTTCGCGGGGCTTTCTCTGCGTTTGCCCCGTGCAAGGACGACTCGGGTGCCATTGTACCTGCGGGGCAAGTGGGCCGCATCTGGTGGCAGCGCGTCGGTCGGCGAAGCTATGCCAAGATGGCCGAGGCTGAGGAGCCGGAGGACGACAACGAGGGGGGCGCCACTGCGGACTCGGCCGTGGTCATGGAAATTGATGAGAACCGCGTGAAAGACGCCATCGAGAACTGGGATGAAACGGCGATTGACCCGGGCCTGGACCATGCTCTGGGCAAAATATCCGACCAGGAAAAGGAGGTGGATGACCTGCTAGAGGAAGTTTCCGACCTGATTGAGACGCTGGCATCCTATCAGCGCAACCGAAACCTCACATTACCAACCAGCCAAGACCGTTACTCGGCCGATCCCGTGAACGGCGACATGCTACGCAACGGCAGTCTCTCGCACCAGCCCAGCGAAGAGGAGATGATGTCGTACGAAGCTCTCAAGGCGCAGCTGTCATTAATCATACAGACCCTCCCTCCTTACGCGGTGGCACGCCTCAATTCCGACAAGCTTGCCGAGCTGGCCGTGAGCACCAAAATTGAGATTTCCTCCGACGACTACCACGGGGTCATGGAAGAGGACGAGCCCGCACGACTTCAGCGGTTGGCACAGGCTGTGCAGCAGACCTCGACCCAACGCCAAGCACACAGGACGCCGAGCGTTTCCGGCCAGTACGCCAGCCACCAGTACCAAGCACAATTCACGCCGTCGGCCCGTCCTGTCGGGGGAGTGCAGCAGCACTTCCCTCAAACGCCGGTCCGGCCGCAGGCGGCCAACATGTACTCCAGGGCGCCATCCAGCGTCCCTATTCCGCAGCCGCACCAACAAGTCCAACCCCGACCGGCACCCGGGACACAGTTCAGGCCAACCATGTATGCGCCCCAGCTGGCCAAAGCTCAGGGCCCGTACGGCCATTCCCACATGTCACATCAGTTCGCGGCCAACTCTTCTCAACCACGGATGCAGCCGCATGCGAACTACAACATGGCACAGCCTGGCACTCCGAACCCGAGGTTCCCACAGGGCTACCCTGCTGGCTACCAACAGCATCAGCAAATCCAGCCGCACCCTCAAAACGGGCAGCCGTCACCGCACCCGCAAATGTCTCCACACCAGCCGCCGATGGCCGCTCACGGCCAGCAACAGCCATACATACCGTATGCCAACGGCGGACAGATGCCCCGGACGCTGTCCCCGCAGGTCTCGCAAGCACACCCATACAGCCAGTCCCCCACACCGCCGCAGCAGCACCAGCAGATGGCCGGCCGGCCGCCGTACGGGAGTCCAGGACCGGGCATGCCACCGAATGTGAACGCTGTGCCCCGGCAGTACGGCGCCGGGTCGCCGGGGCCAGGCATGGTGCAAGGACCACCAGCAGCAGCAGGGGCAGCAGGGGGCGCAAGCGGAACAGGAGGAGGCGCAGGCACAGGAGGAAACAGCAACAACAACAGACAGCAGACGCCGTCCAACCTGACGGGCTTTGCGACGGTCATGCCCGAGGTGCAGCAGCGGCAGGTCATGGAGCAGGCGCGGGCGCGCGCCGACGCGGAGCAGCGCGCCAGCGGGCACATGGGCAAGGTCTCGCAGACGCAGCAGGCTGGTGGTGGTGGTCCGCCGGGCGATGTCGTCGGCCTGGCGGGGATCGGGCTGGCGGGACACATGGACGTGCATAAAGTCGCGGCGGCTAAGATGCAGCAGCAGCAACAGCAGCAGCAACAGCAGCAGATGATGATGATGGGGGGTGGTGGTGGTGGTCCTCCGCCGCCGCCTCAGAATCAGAATAATGGTCAGGGGCACGGTGTCAAGGTCGGGCTGGGGGCTGTGAATGGTGGTGGTAATGGTGGTGGCGGTGGTAGTGGTATGAACAGTCCGAGACCGATCCAGGCTGCGCCGGTCGGGCGGGGGACGGCGAGTCCTGCGCCGCAGCCGGGGAAGCCTGGTGCGTGAGATGGATGGGCAAAGCTTTGCTGTGTTTTTGGACGAAAGTTTGGGGGGGCAAACAAACCCCACCTTACGTCTCTGGTCATGTATGGTGCGCTGTCCCTTTCTGAAGGATGAGAGCGGGGGAAGTGAATAGAGATGGAGGGTGGTGGGTGGTGGGGGCGGTGAAAAGAAGTTATCGTATGGAAACAGAGTGAGAGGAGTTTCGAGTTGTGGGGTTTGGGGGGAGGCAGACGGGACGATTTTCGGATTGGTCTAATGGATGGATGGATGGATGGATTGATGGATGAAATGGAAAGGGGGTCTTATACCGCGCGCGGACTGAGCAAGTGGGAGGGTGGCGAGGAAGAAAGGTACCTTACCTAGAGCATATCAAATGCTAGGGGCTGGGGGTTGGTTCTGTGAGCGGCTCAGTTCTTTGGAGTTCTGGGGTTGTCTTCTTCTGACGACGAGAAGAGTTTTCTGATCTGGGGGACCCGGCCCCCTTTTCCCAAAAAGTCGAGGTAATCACGTCAGTTCCCGGTTGTAGCGGTGCGTCGAGCCTGTTTTGGCCCCGCCGGTGCTCCGGATTCCGGTGATAGCTGGCTGGCTGGGTTGGTCGACTAGAGTTGAGGGGCTCTGCTGATACCGCGCGTTGGTCTCTCAAGGCCATGCAGGTCAGGTACTTGGCTGCGGGGGGCCGGGCAGGGGAAGGGAAGGGGGTTCGAAAGAGTGGAACGGATCGAGGTGGTGTGGTTTGGGGCCAAGGTCTGGTCATGGGAACTTGCAAGATCATTTGTAGGATTGTACTTTTACTAGAGCATCAGTCATGTCACTGCGGTCGGGGCTCTCTCCGGCCAACACTGCCTTTCTGTTTCCCGTTAATATGGCGTGGTCACCTAGTTGAGGGATCGGAGTGGACTGGGTGGCGTGACTTTTGCCGGTTGACGCACCCCGACGGATGTGTCTTGTTTGTTTGAAGGACTTTGATTCCGTTCTTCAGCCTGGGTACTTTTCCCTTGCTGTTGGCGATCTAGGTTCCGGTATTTTCGAGCATCGCAAGGTGTATTCCATGGAAGCTAGGGGCGTGAGAGCAGAGGGGGCAGGGGATGGACACAGACAGGTGGTGACTTAGATGACCTAGTGTGCACATAGCAAACACATACATGGTAACTTGCGCTGTGTTAGATATTGGTACCTATCAGCGCCTTGATGCTCTGCTGGTGTTTCTAGATGCCAGCTGCGTATGCGATCATGGGTTACGGGGCCGACAGCTGTTGCTCATAAGACAGATATGTCCCAGGGATCGTGGATTTTGAAGGACCAGGAGCATGTTATACTGAGGGCAGCTTACTGTTCCTGCTAGATGATGGAGAATGGAGCTTTCATGCAACAGAGTCAGTATTGTAGATTTAGATGGGCGACAGATGTGGCGGTGTGATGTTACCGGTGAAGCTCTTCCCTCGAGTCGCGCACATAAGGACAATCCCGGTTCTATTTCTATCACATACGACCATACGCGGTAGAAAACTCGGGATCCCGTCCGCTCTCCCCTAGATAAGCTACCGACGGCTGGACTAGTAGTTGGGTCGGTGACGACCAGCGAATACCCGGTGTTGTATGTTTTTAGACTTTCTTTTTGAGAACACATCCACGTACTATGCCATCTGTCTCACTTGAACTATGACCCCACCAAATCCGCTAATATAACCCTAACCCTGTGACATCTGGAACTTTCTTTCAATGCTGCCAGGTGCCAGGACATCAACAATACCAAGCCCACGTAATAGAATCCACGCACACCAGCGCAAATAAGCCAAATAACCCGTTTTCGCAATAAAAACAATTAAAATACAGTACTATTTATCGCTGACTAAGCCGCGCTTGCAGCCCCTGAAGCCCCTGACTGGCCAGTCGCCT
>MU863656.1:95082-149876 GCA_033575675.1 Parathielavia hyrcaniae | reverse complement strand
TACAGGGCTTCCGTGTATTGGCACCTGGCAAGGCTTTCACGGCATTGATAAAAGTTCCAGATGTCACAGGGTTAGGGTTATATTAGCGGATTTGGTGGGGTCATAGTACAAGTGAGACAGATGGCATAGTACGTGGATGTGTTCTCTTCTTTTTACTCTTGACATATATGTATGGTAAGCGAGGAGACCGTTTTTTGACTGATTTGTATCTACGGTAGTCTATCAATCGCCAGCATTCACACATATACTTCTGAGTTGGGTATCATATCCACTGGGCATTATCCCGCCCCGCCACATGCTCACTTCAAGCCGGGGTCTGCCCGCTCCCCCCTCCGGATATCCGCCCGCAGCGCCTTCAGCTCGGCGAGCAGGTCGTCCTGAAAGACATCGTACCGCTCCATGTACAGGCGCCGCAGCTCGAAGGCGACCTCGATGGCGATGAGGATGATGATGATCCACTCGAGGCGGGTGCTGTGCTTCTCGCTCGACATCTTCTCGCTGATGTCGAGCACGCCCTGGGCGACGTTGACGACCTCCTGGGCGTACGTCATTTTGTCGTTGAGCGTCTTGATGCGCACGCCGACGTCGAGGGCCTTGCCGATCTTGGCGTAGTACGTCTCGAGCTTCTCCTCGGTGTCCCAGAAGATGTCGGGCAGGGCGTCGGTCAGGTCGTTGTAGTGGTTCAGCTGGCTGCGCAGGTTGAGCAGCTCGCCCGTCTTTTGCAGGATCATGCCGCGCGAGAGGGGCGCGCGCAGCCCTTGCGAGAGGTGGTCGGGTATGTGCCGGGTGCTCTCGAGGTAGCGCATCAGCGAGCGCTCCAGCACGGCCAGCTTGGTGCTGCGCGCCAGGCCGGAGGAGAAGGCGATCTTGGCCAGGGTCGTGTCGAGCCGGTCGCCGGCCCCGACCTCGCGGCGCGTGCCGAGCACGACGACGGCGCCGCTCACGCTGCTCTGCTCCTGCTGCGGGTCGGCGAGGAACTCGAGGTCCTCCTCCTCCTTGTCTTGGAGGTGGGGCATCTCGGCGGCGGGGAGGAGGTGCTTGGTGGCCAGGGTGTTGACGACGTCGGCGGGCAGGGCCCAGGTCACGACGGTGCCCGAAGGGAAGACGAAGATGTCGCCCGTGTTGAATCCCCGGGCGTGAACAACTTCGTGCGACTCGAAGCCAGTGCCGTCGGGGTCGAGAGAGAAGCCGTGGTTCTTGAGGATGTCCTCGACCTTGTCCATGTCAAACGACTCGGCGACGCACACGGCGCTGATGGTGGAGCTGCCGTCTGGGCCGGTCGGGGTTTCGGCGGCGGGAGGCGGCGGCTTGCCGGGGACGCCCTTCTGGGCGACGATGGCGACGCGGTGGAGCGAGTTCTTGAGCGGCGGCTTGCGCTTCTTCTTCTGGCCGCCGGAGTGGCTCGCGGCGCTACTCGGCCTGTCGTCGCCGGACTTCCTCGCAGCCGCGGGGGATCGCTGGGTTTCGCTGCCATCGTGCTGCAAGAGCACATTGGAGGTGAAGAAGTTTCGATGGCGGGGCAAGCACGGTGCCGGGGCGGGGTGGAAGTGTCGCTGGCTGAGGAAGACCCGGGACGCGGGCGAGAGGACCGACGATGCACCGACACTGCGCGCGGCGGGCCCGAGATTCGGCAAATACGGCCTCATGGTGGCGCCATTGAATGGAGATTGACTGCGAAATCAGTCAATGGGCTTGTCTCGCGCCGTGGGAGAGATTGGAGCTGGAGCGTGCCCAAATGTTCGTACCTTGGCCGAGTGATGGTGGAGGACGAGAGATTGTCAAAAGCCAAAAGCGGGCCAAAAAAACGGTTGCGGGTGTGCAGCCGGCAGGCAGTGTCGTCACGGGCTTGGCATTTCTGTGATTAATTCGGTGCAATTGGCCATCTCACAGCTTCATCAACCTTCCATCCAAACCCCACCATCAACCACTTTCGAGCTCCAGAGTGCAGACATCCCATGCCTGGACACCAAAGAGCTAGTCATTAGCTTTTTTGCCCCCGCTATGGAGTCGGACATCCGGGTCGAGGACTACCTGGACGACAAGCTGCAGTCGACGACCGACTTTGAGCAGCTCGACACGCTGGTCAGCAGCGTCGAGCACCAGCGCAGCCAGCTGCAGTCCCAGCTCGACCATGCCACGCGCGAGCTCGACGAGGCCCGCCGCTCGTCGGCCGACCGCAGCGCCGCCCTCGCCGCCCAAATGGCCGACTTCGACGCCCTGCAGCAGAGCATCGACGTGCGCCTGCGCATCATCGCCCAGTCCGACGCCCCCGACGACGCCATCCGCCGCCTCGAGCCGCCCATGCGCCACCTGCACAAGGTCGACCTCGCCTACCGCTACCTGCTGCTGCTGCACGACGTCGACGCCCTGCGCCGCGCCGCTCGCTCCCACCTGCCGCGCCACCCCAAGGCCGCCCTGGAGCCCTACACGCGCCTGAAGCAGCTGGCCCTGCGCCTCGCGGAGCTCCAACAGCAGGCCGACGGCGCCGCCGTGCATCTCGTCCGCCATGTCGAGTCGGCCGTTGAGACGCTGTGGGATGACATGAAGAGGACCATGTGGGACGAGCTCGAGGCGGTGCTGGCCAAGCGCGGATGGCCCAGCGTCGACCCGGACGCCGACGCCGACGAGGAGTGGCTGCAATGCTTCGAGAAGCTCGTCGACCTGCAGGCGCCCGAGGTGCTGTACTCGCCGGCCACCGTCAGCCTCCTGCCGGTGGACGTCATGGCGCAAATCTTTGTCAAGGAGTTCCGCTTCCACTTCCTCAGCGATAAGCCGACGAGCAGCCCGCAGGCCCTCACTGCTCACTGCTTCCCCTGGTTTCTGGCCCTGGTCGAGAAGTGGGAAGACTTCTTCCGGGACAACTTTGGACCGGTGCTTGCTGCCAAGTTTGGGGACACGCCCGTGGCTCGCAGGATGGTGTACATGGACCCCGTCTGCGCCTTCATAGCCTCCATGCTGCCCGTCATGCGGGAGAAGATTGCCATGACGCTGGCCGAGACAGCCGGGGACACGGTCTTCCTCAGCAGCCTGCTCTCGCAGCTCATGACGTTTGACGAGAGGCTCAGGGCCGGGTTTGCCTACGACGACGGGGATGCCGACGAGGGTTGGGGCGGCCTGACGTCGGAGGTGTTGAGCGAGCACTTCCGGCCGTGGCTCGAGGCTGAGAAGAAGTTTGCGCTGGAGCGCTACCAGGCCATCATGGCGGCGCCCGACGCGCGGAGCATCGACTACGACTTTGCCGCGACGGGGAAGACCAAGCCCACGTTCGCCGCCACCCGCGTCACCGACCTGCTCCGCTCCGTCACGACCCAGTACGAGCGGGTCAGGCGCTTCTCCCACAAGCTGCGCTTCCTGATCGACATCCAACTGGCCATCCTGGACGAGTACCACGACCACCTCAGGGGCACGCTGGAGGCGTACCTGAGCATCACGTCGACGGTGGGGCGGGCGTTTGGCGTGACCAAGGAGCAGCTGGCTGCCCTCGAGGGGACCGGGGCGCTGGAGACGCTGTGCAAGGTGTATGGCAGTGCCGACCATGTTGTCAGTACACTAAGAGATTGGAGTAATGAAGAGGTAGGTTGTCACCCCACCCTATTCGACTCTGTCCCCCACCCTATTCTACTCTGTCTCGACCGGGATGCTGAGTCCGCTAGTTCTTCGTCACACTATGGGAGCAACTCCAGGCACGGGCCAAGGCCAGCGAGGACCAAAGCAACTTTGCCGGCGGCATGAGCTATGAGCATGTTAGGGACCGGACCTCGGCAGCCGTGGGCAAGGAAGAGGACAGTGGCGTCCTCTTTGACGAGACCATCGCCGCGTACAGCCAGAGACGGAAGCGGGCTCAGGAGTTCCTGGCCGAGGCACTCGTCGAGTCTCATCGGAAGGCCTTCAAAGCGTACCTGCACCGCCCGCAGTGGAGCACGATTGCAGAGGATTCGCCCGGTGACCTGGCTGTCACAGCCGAACTAGACGAACCCTTGAGAGTAAGTGGACACACGTCTGGATTTTCCAGTCCAAAAGCAGGACGCCGGTGGCTGACTGGACCAGATTCTGAAGCGCGACCTGGACTTTCTCCATCAAGCCCTCGGCACCGCCGTGTTTCGCCGCGTATGGCGCGAGGCGCTCGAGAAGCTCAACAGCACGCTGTGGGGCGAGGTGCTGATGAGCCACAAGTTCACGGCGTCGGGGGCGGCCCAGTTCGCACGGGATGTGCATGCCATCTCGGCGCTCGTCGAGCGGTACATCCCAGACGGATCCAGCTCACTCGCCAGCCTGGGCGACGCCCTCCGGCTGCTCAACCTGCCGCTGGAGGCGCAGGAAGGCGGCATGACGCTCAAGCGGGCGACGGATATGGTGTTTACGGACAACGCCGAGGCAAAGAAGGTCTTGGAGGCGCTCCAGAACGACCTGTTGACACCTGCCAATGCCAGGCAAATACTGCAGCGCAGGGTGGAGAACGCCGAGTAGCGGTAGAAGGTTAGGTATATATATTCAACATGTTTGAATTGAAATATCCCTGTCATTTCTTACAATGGATATCACTTCGAGCCGTCCGCCGTGCTCTCGGCGCCGACCTTGCACACACCGCAACGCCCGTTGAGGGCGCTGGCCCTGCATCGCGTTGAGTGCTCCTCCTCCCACCCCCGTGATGCCCATCCAATACCAGGCTTGCCTTGTCTATCCCTCCAAATCTTCTCCCCTCTTCCATCCCCGTTATATCCACCACCTCCCTAATTGATCGCCCGCATGGTCATCTCAACCACAGCAAACGTCCCCGCGCTCACGGGCATGGCCCTCAGCAGGGTGGGGCCGATGCCCTTCCAGAACCCCCTGGCGCCCTCGGCGCGCCACGTCTGGGCGAAGCAGTCGCGCATGCTCGCGTACCGCTGGGCGGACCCGCCGAACCCGTCCGTCTGCATCTTGCTCTTGACCACGTCGAACGGGTAGCTGGCCAGCCACAGCGCCTCGCCCGCCAGCCCCCCGTACAGCGCCACCTTCCAGCTGGCGACGTCCTTGCGCCCGACCCCGTTGCGCGCCGCGTCGGCGTTCATCAGCCACTCGAAGGTCGTGAACCACACCCCGTACGCCTGCGCCTCGCGCAGCAGCGTCACCGACGTGCCCCGGTACAGGCCCCGCCCGATTCCTCCACCCCCGCCGTGCTGGAATGATGATGACAGCTTGCGCACGCAGTCCCACGGCCCGGAATACAGCCGTTCGCCGGGCCCGTGTGGCTGCGTCTGCAGCCGGATGCGCACGTGCTCGATCGGGGTCGAGAGCACAGTGTTGGCCAGCCCCGCGAAGGCGCCTGCCGCGTAGTACTCGCCGTAGCCTAGCGTGACGGCACCCACACCCTTGTTACTCTTAAGTTTCCGCTCCTCGAGCCAGCGGCGGCCGGCGTGGAAGGCGCCAAACTGGATGGACACGCAGGCGCCGATGCCGAGCAGCGGGGTCAGGGTGCCCTTGTAGAAGGCCAGGGCGCCCTCGTGCTTGTAGATGGACGTGGCGGCCGCGAGGGCCGAGGGGTAGGCTTGGCTGGTTTGGAGGCGGACTTTGACGATGTCGAAGGGCTGGCCTGGGAGGGGTGGGGGGAATCTGTGTTAGTTGCCAGAGTACCAGCACCGGTATCAAAAGATACCTTGGGAAAAGCAAGATAAAGTCGCTAACGGAGTGGAATGGAAAGACCTACCGATCAGCACCTGGGCGACGCCGCCTGCTGCGCCCGAGAACAGGTCCTTTGCTGTCTGCGCGGCCGACGAGGGGATGTGGGCCTCGATGTCTGCCGCTGGGTCGGCCATGCTGGCGGCTGGCTGTGTTGGTCTGTCTGGTGGCACGGGACTCTTCAGGTATTGTTTTCCGCGTTGCGACTTGGTTGTTTTGTTCCTGGAAATCGCCGGGGGAGGAGGAACCAGACAGACGCGCAGGGTTTGCTGATCCAAGTTCGTGTGGACGGCACTGATTGCCCGTGAGCAGTCTCACAGCTCCAACAAGTCAACAAGACTAGTCTAGCAATTGCCTTCCAGCTAAGGTTGTCGGTGTGTTTCACTCCCGGTGTCGGCTATCTGGGGTTGAGATCCGCGGGGTGTGGGGCTACAGGCCGACAGGGTTCTCGATGCGGGAGTCGATGGCGTGCTCCAGGGCTTTGCTGGCTAAATGCATATCCCATTATCCGAGCGTATCAGGATAACCGATGAGTGACAACCACAGGCTGGTTGATTAACCAACGTACCTTAGGTAAGGTAGGCAGGCACTGTAAACTGGCTACCAGTGTAGGATTCCTTAGTGGTAGAGATTTAAACGTGATTGACCTGCTTGACGAATAACCGGAAGTGACTCTCGAGATGACAAGTCTCTCTTTTCCTTCTCAGCTAAAGCCTTGGAGTCATCCTTTCATACCTTGTTTTGGACTCAGGCTCTTTTTCATCTCAGTCCACTACCACCTCACGCCCTCAACCCGCGCTTTACTGAGATCCATCCCGCAACGGAGCATGCTCACCACAGACAGAGTCACGACCAGCGAGGCATTCCCAACGCAGCCAAATGTGAGCTGCCTCAAGCCAGACACCCCCAAGTTATTTCACCTCCACCTCCCTCCACCGCCTACACCCTCGTAACATGGCTCCTCTTCTCCCCCACAGCCCGCACCAGCGCCTCGGCCTCGATCTGAATCGCCTCCTTCAACTTGCCCACGACCTCGGGCTGCCCACCAAACGCCCGCTCCAGCATCTCATCCAGCTCCCTCTCCACCTTGCCCGCATTCCTCCCACCCATCATTATACCCCCCAATTCAGTCCCAGCCGCCACCCCTCTCGCCTCATTCAACAACCCCGCCCACCGCCTCGTAAACGCCACGATGCTCTGCCGAAGCAGACCGTCCAGCTGCTCCCCAGCGTCGCCACCATCCCCTCCGCCCCCGTAGCCCGCACCGACTCCTCCACCACCACCACCACCACCACCACTACCCACAGCAGGCGTCCCAACCCACAGCGACGACCCCGGGATCGAGGGCATGTAGGCGCCCAGACCATACCCAAAATTCCCCAAGCCGCTCAGCAGCCCGCCAATCAGGTCCTGCGGTCGGTGGCGGACGGCGTCCCAGACGCGGCTGCTGATGCTTCCACCGTCGGCTCCGGCGCCGCGGACGTCGCCTATCTCGAGCGTCACCAGCTCGTTCTTGAGCACGAGCAGGTTCTTGACGGTGAAGAGGTCCGGATCGGTGTGCGTCGTGCCGGCATGTCTTGTTTTGGTGATGGCGGAGGCGGTGGTGGATCGGATGCGGGCTTCTGCGCGCTGGACCGAGGCCATGGATTCTTTGATGATCTTGAAGATCACCGGGCTGTTGCGTTGCTGTCCAGGGCAAGAGAGGTATTGTTAGTTGGGGAAAGACAAAGAGGTAATGTGAATTCAGGGGAAAGGGGGGGAACGAAGGGGTCGGGCGGAGGAACATACACATCGCTCCTTGGGCATGGACTGGTCAAACAAGACGAGAAGCTGCAGCGCCCGCTTGACGGGTGCGAAAGCGTTGGACGCGACGTCGCCGTTCGTGGCGGGGCCGATCTTGAAGGCATCGGGCGGCACGACGGCTTTGGTGACGGACTTTGTGATCTCGGCCTCGAAGACGGCGTCGGTAAACGCCCAGAGGTGTTCGGCGAGCAGCCTGGCCGCCAGCTCGCGGGACCGCCCCGCGAACGGCGTGTCGTTGTCTTCGTCGTACTCGGGGAGCAGGTACTCGTGGGTGATCCAGCCGACCAAATTGCAGATGGTCTGCAGGTCGCTGGTCTGAAGCACCGACTGCAGGTTCGTGGCGATGGGCGCCACGTTGGCTCCGGTGAGCACGGTACGCTGTGACTTGAGGACGGCAAAGACAGAGTTGGGGTCGGTCGAGTAATGCGCGTCGACCGAGAAGATGCTCCGGAACAGCGAGGACTCGTGGTAGGAGCGCTCAAAGCACTGCTTGACAAAGTTTCGGCAGGCTGTCTCGATCGACTCCTTGGCTTCCGCTCTGAACACGTCCAGGTCGTGCTGGATGACGACCTTGAGATCCCGCTCCCTGGCGGCCCAGTAGGAGTGGAAGAGGTTGTTGGCCGTGTTGGCGTAGATGTCGGCGTTGAGGGCCGACGATGGCTGGCCATCCAGGTCGTAGGCATTGCGCACCACGGTTTGGAGGTTCGGAATCAGCGAGTACGACTCAAGCACCATCGCCTCAAAGCGGCCATAGGCGAGGGCGTGGCGGGCTGACTCGGACTGCGTGGCAGAAATTTGGCGCGACATCTCGGCAGATACCTTGTTCAGGTGGTTGACAAAGCCCACCTCGAGCAGGTGCAGTGCTTTGGTGAGGAGAGCCTGGTAGCGTGCAAGGTATGATTCGGCGTCTCGGTATGAGGACTATAGCGGTCAGCTGGGGTAGCCCCGGAAAACGAAGGAGCGTAAACTGACGTTCTCGGTCATGAACTCTATGCAAGCGTCCAGGGTGGACAAAATCTCGACGAAGCTGGCTCCTTCCACCAGGCGACCTGCGCCAGGGGCGTTGAGACGGCGGGTTGCCGAGTCGAGGTAGGTGTAGTACCGGAGATCTCTGCCGACAGACTCTGCGAGCGCCTCCAGACGTGTCTTCTCCGTCAAGAGGCCGTCGCATTGGGCTTGGAAGGAGCTGGTCTGCTCGTCGACGGCGCGGAAGGACTGGCACAGCGACTCGAGTGTCTTGAGGGCGCTGTTGGCGTCGGCGATGAGTGTTCCGAGATGGCGCTCCGTCATGGCCAGTTCGTCGTGGTAGATTCTTGCATTCTGTCAGCATGTCGAGACTGCGGCGGCGGTGGTAGAGTGCCATGTCCCACGAACAAGTAATCCTGCTGGCTTGCCAGGAGCAGCCCCTTGTCGAGGGCATCATCGACCCCGTCGTCTCCGGCCGGCAAGCTCGCTGTCACCGACTCTGGGATGGCCAACGCCTCCCAACTGCGGGCGCTCCGCTTCCCTTTCCTCTTCCTCCTTGGGTCATGGCTGGACAGCTGAGCCTTGACGATGTCGTAGAAATCCGAGTAGGACTTGGCCCTTCGCGACAGGGTTGGCTCTGGTGGCCAATTGGCATCTTCCTTGTCTTCGAAGATGGCTGGGAGGGGTCCTGCGGCGTCGGTGTCGTCGGCGGGGTTCTTCGAGGCATGTCAGTGGTGTGCCCGTGCATATAATATAGGTAATGCATCGCGCCGCTGGAGAAGAGGACACACGTTTGGCTGCTGCAACAGCGATTGCTTGCGTCGATGGCCACCGCCTGTACTTTGGGGCCCTGCAGCTGGCTGCCAATGCTGGAGCTCGGGCACGAAGCTGTACCAGGACGAGTCCTCGTACATTTTCCAGTATGCTGGGCAGCTGGACCGCTGACGTCGGGAGAGAGAGTCGCAGCTGTTAGGTTGAGACCCGGTCGTTGCCAAAGGCACCTGCCTCCAATGAGACGCACTTGGCGGCTGGCATAATGGAATTAACAGGCGGACAAGTGGAGCTCAATCTGCGCGGGAACGTGCACGAGTTGGGGAGAGACCGGCGCGGCCGGATCGAGGCCAAGCTTTTTGACAGTTGTGCTGCGGGGCCTCCTCCAAAGCTTCCATAATGAGCTCCAATGGATTTTGTGAGAGAGAGAGGTTCCATGTTTTGTGACCTCATGATCAACAAGCTGCCCCTCGACAGGTCACTCATCAAACCACAAACCGTATCTGGCATCCAAACGGGAAATGGAAAGGAGATAAAACAAACATGGGCTCGCCTCTCCTGTCGCGGGCTGCCCTCGGGCGTCCTCCTCCGTCACTCCGACACACACTCCGACACTCTCTCGCAGCTGCACCCTCGCAATGGGCTCGCCACGCCAGCTCATCGGCCCCGACACAGCGGCCCGGCAGGCGTGCACTCGGCTTGCTGGCCGTCGCCATCGCTTCGGGAGCCGGCGCCCTCTGGGCATATCCGCGCCTCTTTCCCGCGTCGCAGCCGGCGGGCCCGCTGCAACCCGAAAAGGCCGAGCTGGTTTTTGAGAAACCCCGGAAGAAGGCCGCGTCCAAGGAGGGGATCAGCTCGCAGCATCTGCAGGTCAAGAGCAGCTGGGAGCATCCCGGTGTCTATGCCTGGGGCTCCAACGCCGGGAAAGTCGTTGCCCCCGACTCCAGCGAGACCGTCGTCAAGACCCCGCGCCGGATTCCCTACTTTGACGGCCAGATCCTGCGAGATCTGAAGCTGGACCGCAACTTTGGTGTTGCTGTCACCGAAAACGGCGACCTCGTGCAGTGGGGTGCTGCCTTCTCCAAGGATGCTGCCGAACCCACCGTTACTCTGAAAGGCAAAGACATCGCAAAGATTGCCATCTCACGGGACCGCGTCGTTGCGCTGTCGTCCAGCGGATCTGTTTACTCCATCCCTGTCGCCAAAGCAGACCAGGCAGTGGACGAGAAACAGCCCACTAAATCATCCTGGCTCCCATTCTGGAGCTCCGAGACCCCCCCCTCTGCCAGTTACCGGTCACTCAAGCCCGAAAATCTGGGCTGGGGTGAGAAAGTTGTCGACATCAAGAGCGGTCTCGAGCACTGCCTGCTGCTGACCTCCAAAGGCCGCGTCTTTTCCGCCGCCTCGAGCTCCGAAGAGTTCCCTTCCAAGGGGCAGCTCGGCATCCCAGGGTTGACTTGGCACACCCGGCCTGCAGGCCCTTACGACCAACCCCACGAAGTCAAGGCCCTAGACGGCCGCAACATCAAAGCCATCGCCACGGGCGACTTCCATTCGCTGGCTCTCGACAGCCAGGGCCACGTATTCGCCTTTGGAGACAACACCACCGGCCAGCTAGGCCTCGAGACCGAAGTCGGCGCCAGCACCGTCGACACCCCGTCCCCGCTCCCAATCCACAAACTCTACAGCGGGACCGGACTAACCCCCAAAATTACCTCCATCGCAGCCGGCGGCATGAACAGCTTCTTCACCGTCGACGCGACCAGGACCCTCATCCAGAGCCAGAACCCGGCCCCCACCACCGAACTACTAGGCCGCACCACCACTTCCGCCGACACGTGGGTCTGCGGCTCCGGCATCCACGGCACGCTCGGAACAGGCAAGTGGACGCACGTCTCGCCGACCCCGACCAAGATCAAGGCCCTGTCGAACCTGTACGAGTACGACGAAGGCACGGACCGCATGGCGCCCATCCGCCTGTCCCGTCTCGCCGTCGGCAGCACCCACGCCTGTGCCGTGCTGGATAACCTCACCCACTTGAACGCCTCTTCCTCGGTCAAGGAAGGGGATGGGAAGAGTAAGAAAACAGATACAAACTTTGGCGCCGACGTGCTCTGGTGGGGCGGAAACGAGCACTACCAGCTGGGGACGGGCAAGCGCAGTAATGTGAATGCTCCCGTGTACATTGCCCCGCTGGATCAGCAGGGGCTCGTCGGGCATGGGCAGGGGCAGGGCGGCGGGGGGGATGCTGTGTTGGACAGGTTGCGGTTTCAGATTACGCCGCGGACGACGGTCAGGCTGGGGGAAAACGGGAAGGGGAGGAAGGTCAGTGTCGAGCAGAGGGTCGAGTGTGGGCGGTTTGTGTCGGGGGTCTATTCCGGGGCGTGAATGATTAGCTTCCGGAATGGAGTGGATAGGGTGGGTAGGTCAGGGAAAGTACGGAGGCTCTGTACAGGTATTGGGTTGGAATTGGTGATTGGGAATGGCGTCTGGGTGGTTGGATATAAAATATCGACACGGGTGTTCTGGGTTTGTATGCGCTGGTACATGTACAAGGCATCTATGGTTTTGTAGGATATCGTGAGGGGGAACAGGGGCATATACTCCTCAACTCTTTTGTTGTTTGTAGCACGGGAAGGGGAATCATCCATCTCGTCCGCCGCTCTAGCAATAGCAAGTGCACTTCGATGGAATGGACTCCTCCAGGACGAGTCTGGATCATTTCTGTGATTATCTACTCTGCCTTCCGCGTACACTTGCCAGTAGCTACTCTTCCCTTGCATACTGCTAGTAAAGAGAAGCGGCGGGGTGGCTGAGCTGCGGCGTTGGGCGTGGCGATGGTCGTGGTGGTCGACCAGAGAGGACTCGGACCGAAACTTCAACGTGTGTTTTTGAACTCTCTGTCGCTACGGGCAAACAGCTTCGCGTCTTGGGCGGTTTGAGGTGCTAACTCTAGCATTGTCACGCTCCACGGTTTGGTTGTTAAAGGCTATGTTCCCGCTGGGCCTGGTGACTGGCTGGTGATACCTGAGCTGTCTGATCTGCACTTCGCGTAGTAAGGTGAGAGGTGGCAAATCAGGTTTGGAGCGAGGAGGCGGCGATGAACCTGGAAGGCGGGGGAGACCGCTTATGGCAACCTCGGCAGGGTACCTTATATAGGTAGGTACCTCAGGTACTTGTACCTCACCTCCTTGTCGCAGCACCAATGCTTCAAGCCGGTCATTGCCAGTTAGGTAGGTGAAGGTGAGGGATAGACTTGCAGGCTAAGCCACTGCGCGTGCACTAATCACTATCACTCGAATCGTCCGCTGGAATGGAACCTTGGAAAGTCGAACTTGACCATACCTACTGTGGTATTCGTTGGGGCTTCGAAATCGCCGACTCAACTCGGAGCCTTGGAGATCGAAGTACCGTCGAAAATTAGGTTGAGCCCTTCCATGTTATTGGCGCCAGAGCTGGCTGCGCCCCTCGCGTTGAAACCAACCTGGCAAAATGCTTGGGATGAAACTTCTCGTCAAATTCCTGATTTAGACTTCCACAGCGGTGTGGCACTTGTCCGCCCCGTCGGTGAAGTACACCCGACCCTGGTACTTCCACTTCAGTCTTCAGGTACCGACAAATTGAGCCTGGAAGGTACGGAGACCCCCCCTTAGGTACCTACCTGATTAGCTCCTTCCATTACACATGTGCCCTACTGCAAGTTCCATATCCGAAGTCCAGAAGGACGGGACGATCCCGCGGCCCGCAACCGAGCCGCGGACCTGAGAAATCACTCGAGCGGCCCATGGACCCGATGAGGCGCCAGGTAAGGTATGTACCTCAGACGTCCAGGTGCGAGGAACAACCTAACTTTTGTTGCAGTTATCACTTCTTAAAGCGCCATTGGGATTGGTTGGAAACAGCTCCAAGAGAATATTCCAGCACGGTATTTTTTTAACTGCCTTCGAGTTGAGATTGTTCCCGTCGACTGCACGTGTTGTCGCTACTGCCGCAAAATGTTGCTCTGGCCGCACCCAGGCGGGACCTCCATGAAGTATCACCCATCTCGCCTCGAGTCCCGCCCCCCCGAGACCGAGCCATGAACCGACTGGACTTGACAGGCGAGTCGTGGTTCTCCCCTCGGGCTGCCTTGTTTGCTGGATTGGCCCATGCTTAAGTTGCGGCCCTCAGGTGTCGTCGGCCCCAAGTCGGCACGTTAGACCACCAACCCTGAGCCCTGAAACAATCCTCTGGGCCTCTCACACTCACCCTTTGTCCGTTACAACTCCGTGGGCCTTGTTATTCTTAGGGCATGCCCTGACCGACATTGGCCGAAACTACTGCGTCGTGTTGAGACAGTTTCAAACAGATGTGATAAGTCGGCCCGAGATATTCCAACCTGTGCCAATTGTTGGCCGGCCAAGATATTGGGGTTCAGGCCTCATAAACCAAGGTACGTTGGCTGAACGTGACGATAACTCACCTCAAATATTTATGCCAGACGTCTTCCCTCGCCACCAAGACGTTGCAAGATCCAAGCAGCCCACCTCGTTCATCAGTTTTCAACATCAAACTTCTCCAGAACAATAGCAACCGAGTGCGTACACCACCCTCATCGAACCATCAAGCGACCATACTTTGCAACAGCATGTCCCACAGAAACAGACCCTCCACCCCCTCCCGGGGCACACAGACCAGAGCAAACACTCTCGGGCAGACCAGCACGCGTGGAGCCACCACCGGCGCCCCCGGACAAACCCCCTGAGGAGCCCCTGGCCGGTGCCGTATTGGAAGTTTTGGCCTTATCTCCTTGCGACTTGGACTGGCCCCCGGGGCTGGAGGTGGAGGGTCCAGAGCCGTGGGTTGGGGGGGCGTGATGGCTGCTGTAGACGACGGTGTTAGACGAGGCAAGACCTTTGCCCTCACCTCCGATGGGCTTGGACTGGCCTCCTGCACAGCTGTTAGCAGGAGGTTCGGGCCTGCTGCCTGCAGGTGTGGTGGATTTTGTCTCGGTTCCAAGCGGCTTGGACTGGCCTTCTGCAACGGAGTTGTGAGAAGGAGGTCCGGGTCTGTTACCTGCAGGTGTGGTGGACTTGGTCTCGGTTCCAAGCGGCCTGGGATGGCCTCCCGGAACCCTTGGGCCCATGGTAGTTTGCCCGAGACTGCCGCCCTTGGTGGGGTTCCCCAGGTGACGAGCTTATACCGCCATTTCCGAGCGGCTTGGTTGTGGATGGTCGTCCCAGGGTCCATCTGGCAGCCTGAGCGGCGGCAAGAAGGTCGTGACGACAGAGCCCACGGAAGAGCCGATGGAGTACCAAATCCTTTCGCTCGTGATACCAAGCATGCGCGACCATCACGGCCCAGATTTCCTGCCGCACGCGCAGCTGGTCATCGAGCACTGGAATGAGAGAGACGAGATCTGGAGGCGATACACACTCAACATATTCCCAGACCTGTGGTGGATTCACCACTGGATCCTTCAAGAGCCCTTGATCAGGCCGCCTAAAATCAAGGTCACATGCGAGACAACAATCATCATCAAGAAGTTCGAAATTGGCAAGGGCGTAACCGCCCGGAACGACAGTCGGCTGCGAGAAGAGATCATTTACACGCGCATGGAAGGCGACGAAGGGGAGGATTTGTATGAATACAGTTTACACGAGTGGCTCTTGCTCGTGTTCGAGGGACTTGTGGCCGAGTTCAGGCTGACGGAGGAGGAGAAGCAAAGGCTACCTATCAAAGCCGCGTAAGGGAAGCTTCGGGATGGTCTTAGAGAGATGGAGTATTGGTGTGACAAGTATCGAAAAGGGACACCTGGCAGCTGGTCTGAAACTGTTTGCGGGTCAGGACTCAGGAGGCATTTGAGATCCAGCCAGTTCGTGTTCGTTCCTCGTCTCGCTGTACAACATGGAAGCCAACTGGCCTGGCGAGGACGACAGCAGTTATAGAGGCAAATGTCTGGCGATAGGTTGACTCCGAATAGAAACCGGTCAGCAAGTCTGGTCGAACTGTCAACCTCAGGTACACCTTTTCTGCACATCCCAGGCCTGATCTAGCTACCTGTCAATAAATACGTACCTAGTACTCTGCCATAGGACGTTCCTTGAGCTTAACAACAGTACTAAGTCGAACTCTAAACCTTCACTCATTCTTTCAAAAGCTTCATGCTTCCTATTCCCTCCCGTATACCGTACTCTTCCTTCTCCTCTTACAAAGGTATCTAACCAATTTCCCTCCCCCCAAGCAACTTCCCTCTCGACTTACTCGCTCCTGTGTTGACTCTGGAAATCCCCCAAGCGCTCTGCCCAGCGGACAGCTGAGCCAACGCTTTCTTGCAATGCGATTGGAATAGGATGGGCCTTTGTAGCTGAATAACTCGTTGCTAGTGAGCGGGCTAAACCCATTTGTGCCTTTTCTGGGCGCCGGCTTGAAGGAGGTAGACAGCGAAGTCCGACACGAATCTCCTCGTTAGTGTCTTGCTAGACGGACAGCGGGAAGTTCAAAGTATACGTAGCAAGTGATTCATATGTCGGAGTGCAAGGGGCAACCCCAAGTCCCATCTAGAACAAAACTACCTAGGAGTGCTTGCACCGACATTGAGCGCAGCGGAGAATCCACTCGTATGACGATATAGTACACATGAAGGCCGCTGCGCAGTTCCTGCACTGCGCTGTCTCTGACAGTTTATGCAGGCATTACTCCGCATTCCTCAACGTTCGCTCCCGCTCCTGCAATCTCTCCTCGGCTTGGCAGAGTCTAAATCGGGTGTCGACGAGTTCCGTCCCCAGTGCCAGATTCCTGTTTATCATGGCTTGCAGGAGGCTAACTGCAAAGTCTGACATGGCCGAGAGGTTCTTGAGCACTTCCGTGTCCAACAAGAGACATGAGGTATTCCGCGAAGCAGCTTCCGCCAAAATCTCGAACAGCTCCTTATTCCCCGTTGACTCGGCTGCAGCTTCGATTGCGGCCGGCAGGCCTGCGATCAGAGACTCATGGTTATTGGCGTTGCGATCTGAGAGAAGTTTCTTGATCTTGCTGTTTGCCAAGGACATGAGCCCATCGACCTGATAGTAGTCGCCGATAGAGTTGACGCCGATGTGTCCGAGGAGCATCGCCTCCACGGAGGGAGCGCTCGGAATGCTGTCGGCGCACAAGGTTCCGTGGTCGTCGTCGCTGTCGCCCGGATCGTCATAGTTGCCACTGTACATGAACTGGACCAGCCGTCTCACAGTGTCCGGCTGGAACTTGTCCATGTTGATGCGGTTGGTCTCCGTCTCCTGAATGCAGGTAAGTAGGTGAGCGACTGAAACTGAATCCTGCAGAGGAATCACGGGTTGCGACGTACCTCGAAGCCGCCTTGGACGGCTGCCTTGATTGGCGCCGACTGCATGCAGACGATGACTTTGTGTACCTTGAATTCCTGCCCGCAGCAGAAGAATGTGAGGTCGCTGAACTCGCGAGACGCCAGCAGCTGGGCGAGAAACGAGCTCGAATGACCGGATGACATTGTGCCAACAAGATGATGGTCGCAGACTTGGGGCTGTGTTCAGTTACCGGGCATGGTGCTTTCGGACGAGGTGCTAGGCAAAAACAAATAGGAACGAATAGCGTGATTGGCGAGCAATATTGGATTGTCGGTTTGTCTGGCCTCAACTCAGATGAGAGAGCACATTCACGAAATCCTGCATGAATAAGTCAGAGCTCGTCGGTCTGGCTCCAGAGAATTCTTGGAGTTGGCCATAAAAATGACAGCAACCAATCTGACTGAAGCCATCCGCTATCTGGGGGGCTTTGCAAACGACTTCAAAACCTGATATTGGGCCATTAGTTCATTCAGGTGCTTTCGCGACGGTTGCCTGAGCGCTGTCGGGGAGTGAACTGGCTTCGAGACTGGCCAGTTTGCCAGTGTCGGGCGGTTTGCTGATTGCTCACGTGAGGTGGGGTAGTCGAAGCGGCCCGGCCCTGTTGATGGATTCCCGGGTGGAGTCCGGTTCCCGGCCGATAGGCCCCACCAGCGGTCAAGGGGGCAAATGAAGTTGCTTCCAAGTTCTTGGCACCATGGGTCATGATTTCAGTGTGGATTTCAGTGCTTTTTTGAGCAGTCCGTCATTTCTCACTCTCGATCCTGTCGGTGATCGTACTTGTACAACTCCTCTGACATGCTTCTCTTCCTGGTCAGCCTCGCCACGATACACTTCAACTAAGGTACCTAAGGCCTGGTTAGTTTCAAACCGATAAAGTTCCGTCGGCTGAGTACGAGAGCTACCACTGCACCTCGTGCCGGTAGCTCCCTTGAACAATAACGTCAAAAGGGGCGCGGCTCACATCGACTTGGCTTCCCCGATCTGATCGCACGAAAGATCGACATTCCCGCACTTGCGTCGTGCATCTGCATCCCGCACGTGCCCCCAAGATCTGCTCTCCCGCGTCGCCTCCATCCAAGGAGCCCTCCCTTGTCGCCGACACACAATCCCTTGTCACCGTCCTCGAGCAAGCCTCTGTCCCGCTCCCTGACACCGCGCCGCCTTTGCCAACAACCCCGTAAGCACGCGCCCCTTTTAATCCCGCTACCGCGATCACTGCGATCGCGGCTGATCATAAATCCTATCCGACTGCGCCGGTTCACTGCCTCTGGCATGGCCCATCTTCCCCGGTTTCACCGGCGCAAAAAGGATGTCGCTGCGCCGACCCTGATCACGAGCGACCTGCCGGGCAGGTCGGCGCCATCGCAGGCCAACTCGCGGTCCAGCTCACCTGCGCGCTCGTTTCACAAACTCAGTCCCTTCAGAGTATTCCACCGCTCATCCGGCAAGAGGGCGCGCGACTCGCCCCCAGCGTCACTCCCGCATTCCCCAGCAGGCGCGCCCGTCGTGGCCGCCGATTGCGCCGATGGACGCCCGGTTTCCCCCCTGTCGCTGAAGACGGATTCCGCTGGGGACGACCGGCAGAAGAGGGCGATCCCGCCAAAGATGCCCGCCTTTCTGAAGCAAAGACAACAAGGTGAGTCTTCCTTTGGTCCCCGCCCCACCGCTGTCCTCGACTGACACACGGCGGAACCGCAGAAATCGAAAACAAATTCTCCGAGCTCGTATGGCGCGAGCGCAACCGGCTGATGCAGTCGGTAACCAACCCGTCGCCCGACTTCCGCTGGGCCCGTGTGACAGGCCCCCACCTCAAGGCCCTCGACCGGTACCTGAACGTGCAGCCGTGGCACAACAACCGGATCAAGCTGCAGGTTCCCGACGGGCACGTCGACTACATCAACGCCTCGCCCATCGTCCTCACCCCCAAGCCATATCCCACGGCCGACGGCGCGACACGAGAACCGGACCGATACATCGCCATGCAGGGGCCGAAGCAGGTCTCGGCCGACCATACCTGGCGGATGGTGGTGGAGCAGCTCGAGAGCCCGGGCGTCATGGTGATGCTAACCGAGACGCACGAAGGGCACATGGAGAAGTGCTTCCCGTACTTTCCCCGCAGCAAGGACGACCCCCCGATCGAAGTCAACGAGCGCGACGAGTTTGGCGACGGCTTCCGCGCGACGGTCCGGTGCGAGGGCCTGGAAGAGACCCCCGCCGGCGACGCGATCGAGCTCCGAAAGCTTGTCATCCGCATCCACTCCCGCCCCAAGCCAGGCACCACCATCCAGCCCGTCACCACCCCTTTCCTCCCCGACCCCGACTCGACCGACCCGGCCCCCGACACAGAGATGATGATGTCCCCACCATCTTCTTCTTCCACAGCCAACACCACCACCACCACCACCTCCCTCCCCAACCAACCTCCAAAACTCAACCCCCTGACCGCCCACTACCAACAACAACAACAAAACCAACCACCAACCCAACCACCGCCCGAACAAAACCCACAATCATCACCACCACCAGCAGAAGAAGAAGAAAAAACAATCTACCACTTCCTCTACAAGAAGTGGCCCGACTTCGGCGTGCCCCACCTCGCCGACCTCGACTCCTTTTTTACTCTGATGCGCCTCTCGCGCAACCGCAACGCCCGCCCCTCCAACCCGCGCATTGTCCACTGCAGCGCCGGCGTCGGCCGCAGCGGCACCTTCATCGCGCTCGAGCACCTCATGCGGGAGATGGACCGGGGCGTGTTCGAGGACTGGGACGAGAGGGTCGCCATGGGCATGGCCGGGGCCGGGGCCGGGTTTGGGTTTGGGGGTGAGGGGGATGGTGAGGGTGGGAATGGTGCTGAGGATGATATAAATGGTGGGAATGTGGCAGAGGCAGGGAGGGAGGAGGAAGAGGGGGGGAGGAGGGAGGCTGAGGCTGAGGAGGACGACGACGGGTGGGAGAGTAGTCCGGTCGTCAACGCGCAGGGAGAGGATCCTGTGTTTGAGACGGTGGACTTGCTGCGGGAGCAGAGGCGGACTATGGTGCAGGCTGAGGGGCAGTATGTGTTTATCTATCAGGTCCTGAGGAAGCTTTGGGAGGAGAAGTATGGTGGTGGTGGCGGCGGCGGGGACGAAGGGGGAAAGGGAAAGGGGACGGGGGATGGAGGTGATGTCAGGGAACCGGCGGCTAAGAGGTTGGAGGTTGAACCCCCTGCTGAGTGAAGCAGTTTCTTTTGTTCTTGGATGTAGTTGCACTCCGGCTTGCTCTCGTTTTGGCTTCTTTTATGCCACTTTCTTTTTACTCTACAAAGTACTGTCCAGCGATGTCGGCTTGGGGAGGGCAGCATATTTTCAGCATCTCTGGAGTTCGTTCCCGGGATGGGATCACGGATTAGGAATTGGAGCGGTGCATAGGGGGTATAGACGGATTTCGCCTTGGTTTCTCATTCTTTTCTTGGACCGCTGTGTTGGCCGGCCTGTCAGCTGGAAACGGCATCATTTGCATGGGCGGCGTCTCAATTTGCTGCTGTAGGACTAGTCGTGTCTACTAACTAGGGGGGTCAATAATTACTCGTCGAGTCTTGTATCTTTGTTCTCTCTGTTGCATGCAGCGACTGTGGTTAGTGAGCTGCTCACTGTCTTTTATACCGAACAATATCCTTGAGGTTGTCACTTGAGCTGTCCCAAGATAGGTATTGTGGCAGTGCTCAGTAATGTGCAGAGGTGCGAAGCAGAGAGCCTTCCTGTTGTATTCTGTCTTTTTTCTTCCGCCGCGGACTTCTAATGACTCGGAGTCCATTTCACATAGAGTCTTTCTCGGTAGCCTGGCACCCTCTACAGAAATCTACCTTGACATTTCATCCTCCATCTGTCAAATCACAATCCCCGGGACGAGAACGTCGCCCAGTAACCTGGAAAATCCCCAACCGACAGCTCTCCGTTGGTGAAGTGGCCTCGAGGCAGTCCTGAGTTAACTTTGTTTGCTTCTTTCCTATCATCCTATGTCGCTGTCGAGAAGGCGGAAGCGGGCAGGGCCAGACACGGGAATCCGCACCTCTTAGACGTCGTATAATACATACAAGTAGTTAAGGTAGTCAGGTCTTCGTGTCCGTCTCATTGGATGTCACCGACAGCCGAGCAACATCAGAGTTGATACCTTTGTTAAGAAGCTTGATGTGCAGAACAACTATCTGAATGAGTCGAGTGTGAAAAGAACAGCCACGGGTCGGATAGCCGCTTCGTCCGAGTCGTGTCTACCGGTATCCGCTGTGGCTGTCTTGACTTTCCCCGTTTGAGATAGGTACCTGGGCAAGAGTTTCGGCTTCGAGAGCCAAAAAGCCGAATTGCAGGGGAGCGAGCAGGCACAGCACCAAACTCCTCGCATGTGTTTGAAGGACTCAAAGTGGATGGTACCTGAACAGGTGGCGAGCCAGGCTGGCGTAATCCGTGGTTCGCAGATCGGACGTTTTCGGGTTTCTGTTCAAGTTGTCTGCCCGGATGCACATCGCAGCAAAATCCCGCCTTATAATCATAGCTTATATAAAGCTTACGCAGGAGGATGGTTGCACCAAGCATGCCGTCAACCCCAGATTTTCCCGACACCACCACGGCGTATTATCAGACTCGGCGGGGGCGGCTCGCTTCATTGATATGTAGGCGAGGTACGGATAGGGCGCAACGCACAACGAGGCGAAAGCGCATCTGCACTACCGAGCGCGACGCTGGAAGAAGGGACACATGGAATGTGCGGCGGGTAGTGGGCACGATCGGGCCGTTGCGGCTAAACTTTGGACTTGGATGATTGGGGCGTTTTTCGTTGAGCCTTTTTGACGTTAGCGGCTTGAATGTCTCGGCGCTGGTGGTCTGGCCATCATAGGAGGTTTGGCCAAGACCCCTGACCCGACGAGAATTGAATCGTCTCGAAGGAGAAATCCTCGTGGTGCAGTGGATGAAGCAAGATGGATAGGCACAGGGAGCCAATTTTGAGAACAGGTCTGGACCCTGAAGGTTTTACAGTACATAACACACAAGGGGTCTCGAATTGTGGCGGTGGGGTTGCAGTTGGAGCGGCAGCTATTAATAACGGTTAGCTACTGTATCGTACAAGTATTGTACAATACACATGATTTCGCCCGCTGAGAATTGATGGCTCGGCGGGCTCGGGAGAGTAGGTAAGGTAGACACGGAGTCGCCGAGTCAGAAAGAAGGGCCTCATTACTTCGGGGTAGCTCAGGCAGCAAACAATATACTTCTGGCGTCTCGGTCAAGATATCCGCGCATATGAAAATCCTAAACTCGGTGTCTCAAGTTGTCAACACGAACCGCCGGTCGTGACCGAAAACAGCCAACCTGGAAATTAGTGGTTTTGCGGATGACCATCCGCTTGCATGCGATTTGCTGGCTTCCCATTCAGCGAGGTGGGCCTCGCTAGCTCTGCCACTCCCGGGTGCCGTGGGGCAGCATGGATGCTGAATCCACGTGGGGACCCGGCTTACCGGGCGCCGACCCCGTCATGGTCTGCTGCTAATAAAAATCTGGCTTGATGAGGAAGGCAACGGCATCTCGGAGATGAGAGGTTTCACACCGCTACAGAAGAGTGCTTCAGGTACCTAGGTAATTCGTTGGGCTCTCGCACGAAGACATGAGGAACACTCTCAGTGTGTTGATTCAACTAAAAAAGTTAAACAGATTGGAAGTGAGACTGGGATGGACTGGTGTGCACACCCCAGCTGGAAGGAGAGGCTCTCTTCGCTGCCCTACTGACATGAGGGTCGGGTGAGAGCTGCATCTGAGGTAAGGTGCGGGGTGCATTTGGCCGATCTGCACCTGGAAGACCTTGCCGAAGGCTCGACTCGAACTTGAAGCACGTGCCACGAGGAAAAACCTCATGGCGATCGAAAGATGACGACGAGTCGTGGGTGCAAGAAACCATCTCCTGCTTCATACAGACCGCAGTCGGTCGCATCTTCAATTCTTGACTTGTTTCCGCGCCGAGATCCCAATTGCGCCTGCAAGGCTCCAAGGGGCAGTTGAGAGAAGAGAGTTCCGTCTCAGAACTCCATCCTGTTGCCCCACCGGCAATGGATGCCTGTGGTTCCAAGGACCGAGCAACTCGCAACGGTCGGGTGCACCGAGGCGAGACCAGATCAGGCAAAGTGACGGGGGGCACGGCAGCATCGCGCTAGATGGGAACCCACACGCTTCTGGGGCTTCTGGAAGCTTTCTTGTTTTAAGAGGACCCATCAGCCCTGCATCTTTCAGGCCTCGCTTCTGATCCTCGATCGAGATCATGTCCCACCTACCTACCCGCCCCGTACAGGTCTGGCTGTAATACACGGCTTGCTTGCTGTCGACCGACCGACGCCTTGCCAATCGATCCCCTCTGCAGTCGCCTCGGCTCCCGCCGTATTCATCACGGCAGTCTGAGCGGTTCGAGTGGCCTTTGTTGAAGAAACAGCCGTTTCAGCACGCCGCAGTCGAGTACCTAGTCCTCGGAGCACAAGGCTGGTGCCATGGCTCGCGAGAACTTGTTCCGAGGTTGACGAACCCTCATCCGAAACCCGAGGTTCACAGGCAAAGGAGGAACCAGAATCGCCACGCGCCCGCTTACCAACGCTCGTCGTGTCCAGTCGACCAGACGTCGTTCAGCATTTTGACGCGAGCACTCCCCTCGTTCACATAGCCAGGAGAGAACTCGGCGCGTCTCCGACGCCGGCACATTTGACGCTCGGCACTGCCAAGGCTTCGACTCGAGGGCGGGTCAAACACCGGAGAGAGCGACATTCGGATCATTGTTTGTTTGCTATTCAAACGCTCTTTACTTTGGCCTTCAGTTCGAGACATTGCGCAAAACGACAGGCCGCACAATATACCCGGCGATTGCGACCTTGCCAATATCCGGGGGCCTTCCAAGGCTGTTTGCGACAGGCGCTTCATCAACCTCACGGCGGCCGGTTGCCTTTGCACATGCACCCTAGCTGCAATCGGATCACTTACAACAATGACGAGTCAAGTGCATACACGACTTCCAACCCTTCCTTAATCATGACGTCGATTGTGAGTACCTATCCCCCTCTCCACCATCCACAGCACTGCACCTGCACCTGCACCAAGATTGGGAGGGAAAAGAAACAACATCTCAGCTTTGCTTGCCCTTGTCTCACTTGGCCAATGTGGCCAATACGTCTCTCACCGCCTCGCTTTAACAAGGGCATTTGGGGGTTTCGACACGCACAAGGCTGCCTGTCGTGAAACCCCCACGTTGGCGCAGCTGACGCCGCCATGGCCCAACGGCAACAGCTTGTGATCTGGGCTCCGATATCTCCCACGTACTGCTGTCCCATTGCAACGGATTGGGCTGCGCCGGGTTCACTTCTTTATGTACACGCGCACCATCATGTACGATACAAGTGCATGGCTTTCCATCCCATTGCTCCCTTGTCCCTCCTCCCTTGCGCCCTCGCATCTTCTTCAACATGCAAGGAATATCATCCCTCGTCCGAGAGTCGCAGGATGGCTCCCGCCTCCAAGCCGAAATACTGGACTACACGCGAGACGCGACCATGAAGCTGATTTGTCCCTTCCAGCTCTGTTTAGCCCACTACTGCGATCTTCACGGGCCCACGCCCTTGATGGTCACAGAGGGCCTCCCAGTTCTTTGTAGTACCTGCTCCGACGACACGCTGCTGGGTGCCGAGCCCAGGTCTAATAAGCCTCGCTCCAGGGCACCGACCTCAGGCGAGTCGGCACACTCCGTCAACATTGCCGAAGCCCTCCAGCGCATCACCCTGGCGCCGACGCAGAGGAGCTCATCTGTCCCGGCAACAGAGCACGAAGCCCAAGCTCACCGCGCCTCCTTCCGCCACGCCGCTCAAGCCGCTGCCGCTGCCGGTTCTGCTATCGAGACTCCTCCACAGAGCCCCCGCCACCCCCCTGGCCCCGGCGCGCAGCAACAACAGCCACCACCGCGACAGGACTCCGGCTTTCGCAGGACCTACGATGACTATGTGACCCGGCGCGCTGGGCCATGCGACAATTGTGCACTGACTCTGCCGAAGCGTCAGGAGAGCAGTCGGGATGCCGACGCGGGGCCACGGCCGGATCGTGGCCCTACCCTGAGGACGCGAGCACCATACGCACGAGTCTTCACTCCTGACCTAGAAAGCAATACCTCCCCCTCCGCATCCGAGTCCTCGTCATCGGCCCCGTCAGAGGACGAGTCGAGCAGCAGGCAACGCCCTTCGTGCCACCACCGCCGAACAGGGACCGGCCTCTCGGTAACATCGCGCTCCAGCACCAGCTCTGGCAGCGCAACTGCCAACACCCACATGCACTACCTCGACTACACATCAACCCACGAGCCGCTTGGACCGGCATCCTTCTCCTTGGTCCGCGCCTCGTGTCTGCGCACCTTGTCGCTCGAGACCCTCCCTCGCACACCCGCAACGAGCCCCCCCTCGGCAGGCGCCGCCATGCCCACGCCGATGGGCTCGCCGAACAGCCCGCCCTACGTGACGACACACAGCATCGGGGCCGCGGCATCGGGCGGCTCCATCTTCTTTGGCGACAAAAAGGTGGGCTACACGACCGCCTACATCTTCCGCGTCCCCGACGTGCACGCCCGAGGGCACAAGCGCGTCTACGCCTTCCTGGCTCTCAGCACGCACGCGGAGCCCACCGCCGTCAAGACTTTTACGTTTCTCTCGGCCGCCTTCCGCGACATGGCCTCCTGGATCCAGGAGCTGGCCGAGGCCGAAGCCGAGCGCGCCCTGGCCGAGACGGCGTCGGGGACCGGCTCCTCGGCGAGCAGTCCCGTCGTCCCCGGCCCGGGCTACGGGAGCTTCCCGCCCGAGCCGGCTGCGCCGCCGCCGCCCGTGTCCAGCGGCCTCAGCAGCAGCAGCAGCAGCTTCCTGATGGGCGGCATGGGCGGCTTGTCGAGGCGCATGGGCGGCGGCTTTGGCGGGTCGGGCGTCGCGCTCAAGCAGCGCGGGCTGGCGGAGCTGGTCGGCATGCCCGACTTCTTTATCGAGCTGCATGCCAAGTTTGTTCGGCTGCTGCTTGAAATTGGGGTCATGGTTGGGTCTTGAGGTCGGTGAGGTGCGAAGAAGGATAAAGTCTTTCGAGGGGGTTTGTTGCACTGATCTTTGCGATTCGGCCGCCCTCTCAGCTCTCCCGTCGACGAAGGGGCAGCCCGGCAGTATACATTTATCTGCCTGTAACCCTACGGTGGATGGAAACCGCCTTCGCCCATTTACATCGACGCCGACCGCCACCATTCTCGAAAGGGGATGTCTCAGCACTACGCCGAACCAGCCAGCTGGGGTCGCGGCCTCGCCCACTTCAGGATCTCAGCCAGTCGCTTCCACCTCAGACAGGGCGACAACGAGTATCGGGCAAAGGGTAATGACGAACCTTCCACGCCAACCCGATCCCCAACCAGAACCGACACCCCGTTTCTCGTCATGCAGACAGACATGTACGATACACAGCGTTACATACGACTACATACGACTCCAACCACCCCTTACCTATTCACGCTTCAAACAACACTTTTCAACACTGGACTTAGACGGACGGACGAACGGATGGACGGATATCAAGGACTCAACGGGGGGCTGGGAATACACGGGCTGGGACCGGACACACTCATAGACGGCTTGATGGAATGGGAAGGACATGGAAGGTGGGGGGGGGGGGGATGATGATGAAGAGGAGGGACGGTGGGTTCGGGTGTGTGTGAAACGCCCACTTATTGCATGGCATGGATCTGGATCTGCGTATCGGCATTCAACATCTTGGGCAAGCATCTGCATCGATAGCGGAGGATATACCCGGTCTCTTCTTTTCTCTCTGCGGCTGCTTACTTCTCCTTTTTTGTTCTTCTTTAGGGCGAGGATGTGAATCCCCCCACCCTACGACGGTGGTGGTGGTAGCGGGTGAAGACGAGGAGGGTATGACGGGTTGGCTGATGGTTGGAACGAGTATGGGGGGAGGGATTCCGTGGTCTTGGAACGTTTCTGGAGGGTCGAATCAGTGAAAGAGGGTGAGGGGGTTTGGGTCCTACCTACCTCCCTACTATGTGGTGTTAAACAGGGAGCCAGCGAGCGAGCAAAGTTCTGCGTTTGTTTTTCCTTTCTCTCTTGTTTTGTACTACTATTACGACAGCGATGCTCCGTATTGGCTGTTGACAGCTTACGATGTTAGATTTGGGGGACCGGCAATGGGGTAAGGGGGATTGGAACAGCTCCGGTCAGGGACCGAGGGACGAGTTTCGTTGGTTTTTGTAAGATAAACTTGGAGGATGCATAACATAGACAGATGGGTGGGAAGGACAGGATGAGATATGGGAATGGACAATGAGAGCTGGTTCTCCGAAATATGGCTGGGCCCATGTCGTCTGGTTTGTTTGCTTCAGTTTGCCCAGACATGGCCATTCAACAAGAATGCTTCAACAGTGTCCAGCAGTGTCTTGGCTCATGAGCCCCCATGTTCTCAGCTCTTCGCGGAGGACGCGCATCAAACGGTAACCTGGGTCGTTCTATGGCAGCTACCGTAGTCATCGTACATACAAGCCCATCATCCACAGCACCAGCCCACAACTTTTGGCTCCCTGTCCCTTCTCCATGTCCGCCTTCCCACCATCCGGCACCTGAACCGCCCGCTTATTTGTAGAAATCAAACTTGTTCTCGTCGGTCGACCCCTTAACCTGGCTGCTATACGCATCCTCAAGGTCGGACTGGATGATGTTGTACCGGTTCTTGCGCACGGCGCGCAAGCCGGCCTCCTGCATGATGGCGGCGATGACGGCGCCGCTGAGGGGGTCGTTGCGCACAATGAGGCTGTCGAGGTCGACCTCGGGCGCCAGACTCATCTTGCTGGCAATGGTAGTGAAGATGAGGCGGCGCTCGCGGCGGTCGCGCAGCGAGGGGAACTCGATCTTGCGGTCGAGGCGGCCGGGCCGCAGCAGCGCCGGGTCGAGCGTGTCGGCGCGGTTGGTGGCCATGATGACTTTGACGTTGGACGTTTGGTCGAAGCCGTCCATCTGGTTGAGCAGCTCGAGCAGGATGCGCTGCACCTCGCGGTCGGCGCCCGTCTGCGCGTCGAACCGCTTGGTCGCGATGGCGTCGATCTCGTCGATGAAGATGATGGCCGGCGCGTTCTCGCGCGCCATGCGGAACACGTCGCGCACCATGCGCGGGCCCTCGCCAAGATACTTTTGCACAAACTCCGAGCCGACGACGCGGATGAAGTTAGCTGTTGTCGAGTTGGCGACCGCCTTGACCAACATCGTCTTGCCTGTTCCCGGCGGCCCGTACAGGAGCACGCCGCGCGGCGGGTCGATGCCGATCTGCTTGTAGAGGTCGAAGTGGGTCAGGGGCAGCTCGACGGCCTCGCGGATCTCCTGCTTCTGCATGTCCAAGCCGCCGACGTCGGCATATGTCACGTCGGGCTTCTCGTCGGCGCCGAGCATGGCGATGGAGGAATCGGCCTCGGGCGGCAGGATGTCGACCAGGGCATTGGAGTGACGGTGGAGGGCGACCGAGGAAGACGGCTTGAGGAGCTCGCGGTCGAGCGTCGACAGGATGCGGACGACGTAGTTGGACCCCGTGCTTGACTGGACGATGCCGGTGCTGCGTGTCATGTTAGCTGGGTATCCCGAGCGCGGTAAGCAGATGGACAACCGACTTTTGGTCAATGGCCTCCATGAACTGGCCGATGACCAGAGGAACACTCTGGATGCGCTTGATCTCCTCTTGGGCGCGTACCAGCTCCCGCTTCAAGCTCCTCTGCTCGTCCTTGATGTACTCCTCCTGCAGCTGGATGTACTCGAGCTGCCGTTGCAGCCGCTTCAGGGTCGCGTACTCATCGCTGCCTTCTACTGGTATGCCTTCGAAGTTCTCGATGCTGGGGATGGTCGATGACACAAGCTTCTTTACGGCCGGGAGGTCGTTGGCTGCTTTCTCGACGAGCACGTCACCCATTGTGAAGGACGACTCGGGTTTGGATGGGGACCGGATTGCCAAAAGCAGGGCAGGTTGGACTGTCGGAAGCGGTGCGCGTGTCAATGCAAGAGTATGTAGGCTTTCGGCTTGCTGCTGGTGATGACGGCGATGTGTGGATTTGCAGTTGTTGGTTTGCTGGTTGGATGTTTTGGTGCTGAAGTTGCTTCGGCCATGTTCTTGCTTTCGCCTCGTGCCGCGCAGCCCATCTGTGGTCTTGGCATCAACGTCGGCGTTGGCAGCCTGAGGCTGATCCACCGCAGCGGGCCCAAGCTTCGGCTGTCAGGCGAGGCGGCAAGTGGTCCGTGCTGCTGATAATACCCCCCACTTGACTTCATATAGGTAAGGTACCTACTCCGTACCTTACCTTATTTCGTACATCTGCAAGGCTTCTTCCAGGTTTGATTGATTGTTAACCATTTGGGCGGCTACGCAAGCGAGAATATACAACACTAGACACGGATGCAATCCATGAGCCCAGTATAGGTAGTGCTGCATACTCTCGTTGTTGGGGCTCTAAATCGCGGGACTTGCAGTGTCAACCCGTGCTCCACCTTGCTCGACCTTGACGGCCAAATCTGGAAGCCGCGCCCCAGATCATTCACGGGTGGCGGCTCCTTATCTTTAGAGTAGGTCAGATCCATTGCAACTCGGCTTCCCCTCCTCTGCTGCCTTGAGATGCGAATTTCCTGGTCTCCTGGAAGTTCAGGCTGGGATGGAACCCACGGTATTGGCGATGCAAGCTGCATTAACTTACAGCCACCCAGAGCGGGCGAGGCCACCAACAGGCGGCCGCACCCTCTGCCAGGGTCCAAGGACAAAGCCGTCCGGCAGGTGCCATGTGGTGATTGATGCAATTGGCCCCCGCCGGCTCCAACGGCTGGGTGCCTTGTCGCTCCATCCCTACACCCAGTCGGTCTTAGTCACTCGATGACTGCCGGCCGGCGAGGTGGCTGCCTTTCCTCTCCGCCTGCCCATCGTCAGTTGTTGGCACCCGACCCTCTATACTTTCCTTACCAACTGCCTTCGTCCTCAAATTCTCTCCAGGTTACCTGTGTCTCATCTTTCCGTCCTGCTGTCACTTGGGGCCTCCATTCCTCCCGACTTGAATTAATGGTCCCTTCCTCCTCTGCCGCTCTGCACGTCCCTTCGGCAGCAGCAGCAGCAGCATAAGTCCCGAGGCATCCTATCGCCCACCGCCACTCATCGTCGTGAAGCCATCTCGACAGCATTCGACTACTCTCCTGCGCTCGAAACACTTACCACCAATGGAGAACCCATCCGTGTCTATCACTATTCCCGAGCATCGCCATCGTGCGGTCCACCCCGAGGCCGGTTCCTCGCCCTCGTCCTACTCGAGCTCTCCGAGCTCCCCGGAGCCGTCCCAAAAGTCGCCATCCCGGGCCCCGCCGAAACAAAAGCTGCTGCACGCGAGACGACCGAGCCTGCTGAGTGAGTAGTCCCCCATAATGATTTGATCTGTGTGCACTCCCCAAGCTAACGCTTCCCTGCCAGGTTCGGCCTTCACCCAGCAGGAATGTACCACCATCAAGATCGGTGACGATCCCGACGGCCCCATACGCCTGGTAATTTGCCATCCCTGTGACAGTGTCATGACGCCGTGCTCCTCCAGTATGCCGCAACACCGGTGCTGACGCCTCATCCCACTAGGTGACCTACCTAGCCTCTGGCCAAGGCTTCATCTGGAACCCCGAGATCTTCGTTCCGTCCTTCTGCGACTACGAGTACGTACCGCTCGAGCAGCGCCGCGACCCGGTGCATGAGATCCACCTGAGCGACGAGGAGATCAGGAAGATGCTTCCACAATGAACACACGATGCAAACACCACGAAAGGGGAGGCGACGTCACGGAGGTATACCGGGGCACCTTGCCTGGAAATCCTTCCTAGACCGGCGTACTTCGTACCAGAAGCATCGGATTGGAAGATATGATTGGCTGGCACTGAGGGGACCGAGTGCGGTCCCGCCATTTAGTGTTGGCAGTCATGGAGTCAGCCCCAGCACCACAAGCATCTCATGGACCTAGCGACGGGTCTCTTCTCCGGGAACCGAAGGCCGCCGCCGTGTCCGAGGGCTCGAAATACCTACTACCACCAGGGATGGGCACAGGAGTCTGAGTTATTTGTGCGACACAGACAAAGGGTACATCATTAACATTCACGGGGTGTTGTTGGATTTGGGCGTCTCATTTCCTGTTTCATGGGCTAGTCTGCACACTTCAGGGACAGTATGCTCGCATGCCATTTTTCCCCAGTCTACAGCGGTTGGCGGGTATTGCACGGCGTTCGGGTGGCCATGTACGGTAGCAGTCTCTTGCTTTATGAGGCACTTATTGACACCAGAGTTGTTCTTTGAACCATGATTGTATCTCGCCACGGCACTGCATTTAGGTGTGTCAGTGGACTAGGAAATTCTACAAGACGGACAGATTCCCGATCCTGGCAGATGTCTACACTAACGACTTGCTAAGGTAGGTTGCTTGTTGGACCATTGCGCTAGCCAGTGTTTTGGTGTATCGGACGGTATGTTGACAGCATCGACAGCCCGCTTATTAACGCCTTCACTGCGTGGGGTTATCAGTCTGGGGGAGTGTGTCAAACGGTGTGTGACCGCATGAGTTGGGGTTTGGGGCGGGAAACGCGGGAGACCCCGCAGGCCGATAACGGAGCCCACCGCCTCGAACAATAACACCTTTATCGATAAGAGCCGACGCCAACTCCGCGAACCTGACGGTTTTGTTGTTTTCGTTCGTAGGATGTGGAGTAAGACGGCGATGACTTCACTGCTTGACGTCAACAAATGAGGGAGCTGTTTTCAGTCAACAACAAATTCAATATCAAGGTCAAGGACATACTAGCTCAGCCATTTAACCCAACCCAGCCACAACAATCCCTCCAGAGAGACGCGTCTGAAATACATTGGAACCACAACAACCACACAGTGACACCAAGATGGACTCGGCCGCGCACCGGCGTATCGAGCTGCAGTCCCCCGAGGACCTGACCTACCTAGTCGACAACGTCCGCCGCGCTGCAGCAGACAGCATCAACGCGGCCTTTCCGCCCGTAGACAGCCCGCTCGACGGGCACGAAGACGAGCTGCGCAACCGCATCGAGCAGCTCGTCAACGACGTACGTGTTTACCCCCCTGTGTACCTTGCCCGCGCCACCCCACTCAAAACGACCGCCATATCTTCTGTTTAGACATGGAGCCCAAGAAAGTGGAACTGACACGATACACCCGCGGATGTAAAAGTACATACTCAGAACCTTCACCCTCGCTGCCCCAAACCTAACCATCAACGGCCTCCCGCTCTCCAACCCCTCCGCCCTCCTCGCCCCGCCCCCATCCAACAACAACAACAACAACAACAACAACAACAACAACAACAGCGACCCCGCCACCCAACAATCACAACCACCAGTCCACTACGAGTACGAACCCTTCGACCCGCGCAAGCGCGACCGCATCGAGCAGCTCATCTCCGAGGAAGAAGACCTGCTGCGGTCCATCGCGGCGCTCAAGCGGCGGGCGCCGCAGGCCGCGGCGGCGCGCTGGTCGGACGCGACGCGCGCCGGCGTCGACGCCGACGACGAGCTGCTCCGCGTCGTCTGCGAGCGCGTGGCCGAGGAGGGGGCCGTCAGCGGGCGGAAGGCGCTCGAGGGCATGGGCCCGCTCGAGAGGCAGGCGGACGTCGAGGGGAGGTGGAACGAGGCGGTCGCGGGGCTGGGGCGGTTGAAGAGGGATATGCCGGCCGCGGTGGCCAAGATGGAGCGGGCGAGGGTTGCGGCCGGGTATGTGAGCGGTGGGAGGTGAGGGGTTTGAGACGGGGAAATGGGAGTTGGTTTGGATGAGGCGTTCTTTGGTTTGATGTCTTGACGGGGGGGTATGGGGGTTCATGGGTTCATCCGAGGGAACCGGGCTGGATAAAGCATGCAAAGGGTTCTATTGTGTATCCACGCCATGATTCAAGATAATGAGACCGGTGTCACAAACTGTGATCTAGGTGTACCCAGGTCCATACCCACACAGAAAACGGCAACGATAATGGCTGCCTCCCCTCAGCCGCATGTATAGCGCCGCGCCAAACGAGCCATCTATCTAGAAGCATGACTCAAGAGTGCACCCATGACCCGACTTTCCCCCTCCAACTGAAGCCCTCTAACCTGCAACTTACGCAGCAGCCGGGGCGGCATCAGTGGCCCCGGCAACGGCGGGCGCGCCAGCGTCAGCTTCAGCACCCTTCTGGATCGTGGAAGCCTCCGTCTGAACAGCGCCGCCCTCCGTCGTCTTCTTCTCCCACTTGGCGGGCCTGGCCCACTCGGGCTCGCGCCACGGGCCCATGTCGCTCATCTCGCAGCCCCCGGGGCACTCGCACTTGCCGCCAAACTGCTTGGGCAGGTTCTCGGCGGGCACCTGGGCGAGCAGCTCCTTCTGGTAGCCGCCGCCGAGCACGTGGATCTTTTGCACCGTCACGGGGTCCAGCCAGCCCTTGACGACGCCCCAGACGGTGCTGAAGCCCCAGGGGGCGTTGATCAGGTACAGCCGGCCGAGCCGCTCCGGGTAGTAGTTCTGGCTCATGGCGCTCGCCTGCTTGACGTAGCCGTAGACCTGGGGCGCCTTGGTGAGCCCGACGCCCTTCAGGTCCATGATGGTGCAGCACGTCTCGAGGAGCACCCCGGCCTTGCGGCTGCACGCCGGCAGCCGCGGGTCCGCCACGCGCTCGTACTCGACCGCCAGGTTCGTCAGCATCCGCTCGGCCGTCGTGATCTTGTACATGGCGTTCAGGTCGATCCCGCCGAGCTGCTCAATGTAGACGGGGCGGCCGTCCTGGAGAGCAACGCAATTTAGCCAGCGGGTCAGGGGAGAGAAGCGAAGGAGACGCGCCAAGCCGTACCTTGTCGGTTTTGTGGTAGTACTGCGGATACCACTGGAAGACGGCCTCCTTCTCGGGGTATTCCCACGTCGGCAGCGTCTCGTCGAGGTTGATCTCCTTCCGCCACTTCTCGGTGTCGATGAACCTTTGGAGCCGGGTCAGTATCCCCGATGGCGACGCCGTCGTCTCCTTCTCCCCGACTGCTCTTACATCTTCTTGGCCGCCTCGACATCGAACTTGCGGGCGCGCAGGAATCGCAGCTGCCTCCTCTGTCAGTCTACCGTTTTTCCATCCCCCCATCCGCATCTCCCGGAGAGTTGGGTGGCATACCAGTGTCAGGGTGTCGAGACGATCGGTGAAGCCCTCGGCCTCGAGCGCCATCCGGAGCTGGTGCACCTGGGCCTGCTGTTGCGCCGTCAGGTAGCCCGGATGGCCGCTATTGGGCACCGGCGCCGTCGTCGGGTAGTCGTAGTCATCGTACTTGGGGTCGAGCTCCAAGGGGGAGGGCGCAGGCGCGGCAGCCATGGTGTCTGATTATTCGGTGGAGAGGAGACTAGGTGGTGACGAAGATGAGTTGCTGACTCGGGCCTGGGGAGACAGTTGCCAACAAACGAGGGAACAGGATCCAATGTCGATGTGGTTGCAGAAAGATCGTGCAGGGTGTGGTGTGGGACTGTGGGTTGCTGGGCAGGCAGGCAGGAGACTCCAACAGCTCCACTGGTTGTGGCAGAAAGCCAAACGTGAACAGGGTCCGGTTGTTGACGAAACGCCTGAAATACAGGTACTCAAGGGCCCCGCGCTGTTGAGTTTTCGTCATGGCTGTCCGGGAAACGGCAGGCGGGAGGCGCGGGCTGAAAATGCGGTCAACCGACTCCGTCATCTCCACTCAAGGCGTTAACGTTAGCCCCGCACTCACACTGGGCTAGACCCTCGGGCTCCCCACCTGATCTGCTCCGGCTGTGATCCACATGTTAGCGACGGTACGGTATCCGTAAGTTACCTGGTACCGGCCCCTGAAGCCGGGCAATGATGGCCTACGCAATTCCGTTCACTTACGACACGGCAGGCAGTTGGTTTCGATGATCGGTGAATCGTCTATGGGAGTTTCTTGCTGTCAGATTCAGGCAGTCTGGCTCGCCTCGCCCCCAGTCTAAGGCACTCTCCACCACACGACGTGTGTCGCTGACCGCGGCGCAGCCGAACCTGGACCGCCACTGCCGCCCTCAGCTGCTCGTCCAACAGCACATCTGTAACACGTACGGGATCAAAAAGTCGACATCCTTCTGGTGTTCACTACCTGTACGCGGGCAATTAGGCGACTCAATCATGGCAGTCTATATATTGGCCTCGCAGATCCATCGTAATCTTCTCTGACCGGGGTGTTGCCGAATCGGCGCCATTACGGAGCACAAGACCACGGTTTGTTCTTGCTCTCAGCGGTGTGCCTTCCATCCGAGACTCTTGCCGACTTGGCTGTCCGGTCCCCGACAATCTTGCAAAGGGCAAGACAGCAGCACGAGCCGAAATGGGAGGCCTTGTGATGGTGCTGGTTTTACAGCGAACACCTTGGATCTGTGTGCGCTGGCATCAGCCGAGTATACAGGCTTGTATGGTGGCCGTTTGGTGTCTCCCTCGACTGCTGAGCTTCAAGAGGCGGCCTCGGCGCCCTTTCCTTGCGCCTTCTCTTCTTCCTCCTTCTCTTTTCGCTTTTGCACAACATCCCAGTTGTATACTCGAGCCACCGCCACCTCCATGGTCTGAATGAACCGGCATTAGCAGGGGCTTCCAGTGTTCGTCCACAGGGCATTGTATTACCGTGACTTGCTCCCGCAAAAAGTCCAGATCCTCTTCGCAGTTTGACAGGCTCTGCTTGGCCGCCCGTAGCTTGGAATCCAGGAGCGTCTCGGCCTCATCGATCGGATATGACAGCATCACGTTGGCCTTCCACAATTGTTAGCCATCAACCCTATGCCCCGCGCCGGTCGGAAAGAGAAAGGACCCTACCCCAAGCCACAGGTAGACCTCATCGGTGGGCGGTATCTCGGCCTTTGCATAGAGCGTGTCGTTCAGCTCGAAGGTGGTCTCGATCGGATCCGAGTCGGGCTGGCGCATTCGGAGTTCCTCGTCAGCATAACCTGCCAGGCCCGCATGGGATTTGTTCCCGCGTGCCTTACCGTCCGCAGCTTCAGGAACCGGACAGTATCCAATGTCTTGCTTATATCGGGCATCTTGTCCTTTAACCCGGCCACTCTCCTCTGCAGGTTCTGTTCCATGAACTGGTACTTCCTAAGGTTGCGCCGCTAGAGCATCAGCAGGATGCCCGCCCCAATCCATCATTTTGCTGTGGGAGTAGGAGTGGAAGAGGGAGCTCACGCAATCATCTCTTGGAACCGCCGCAGCGTCGGCTCGACGTCGGCCCGTGACGCGACATAGTCTTCAACCTTGTCGACAAATGGCGCGTACGGAATGCCGCGGGGGTTGGAGGGTGTAGCATCGCTGTGTGTTGGGCCGAGGGGTCAGCTCCAGACTCTGCGAATTGAAGGGAATTGCTTGAGCATAGGCGAGAAGTCCGGCTTACCTCGAGGCGGCTTCCTTGTCTTTACTGGCCATCGTAAAGGGAACCCTCACATGTTGTGCCGGGGAGTAGCACGAGCAGCTGTCAACCCGGGTCACCTAATATGACGTCGGGCTGGTGGGAGTCTTCTGCGGGTCATGTCCCCAAAAATTCTATGGCGGGGGTTTGGTGTTTGGTTTCTTCAAGCTCGGTGAGCAAGGTGAGGATGTGGGGTAGCAGGGGGAATGTCCCTGAGCTGGCTGAGATAAGATAAGGTTCGAGCCCCTTGTCCTCTTTCCCGATCTTAGAGTCTCAACACCGAGCATTCAGCAAGCATTACTTCGTACGAGCATCGTAGAAGACAGCCAGGCATACCTGGCAGTTTTTGCTTACATCTTGATCAATTATCAAACCACACGGCGCTTTCGCTATTCCAGAAGTCTACTGGGCGAAACGGTATTGAAGACAACTCTGGACGATAAGATGACCGATACTCAGGACTAAGGGTCAAAACCTTGAGGAAAACGGGGTCAGACGGCGTCGTCCCTTGTAACTGCAAGCTCATCTATACCCTATTTTTCAGACGAACATCAGCCCAGCTGGATATCGTCATTTCCGTACATTTCCTCGTGCATACCCTTGTCCGAAGTCCAGCCTTCGACAATCCCACCACCGCGGCAGGAGGGGCCGCTGTCGATGATGCCCACGGGGCCAGCCCGCCCTCAGAGCCATGCTCGTCGGCCACATCCCGAACGGCCAAATGCCGCGTCTACAACACCCAGGCGGCCCCATTCAACCACCAAGATGTACACACATGCCCGCCGACTTCAGCAGAACCTCGACTCTCCACGATCATCCAATCCTGCAGCCCCGGTCCAGGATGCAAACGTGCGCTGAATAGAATTCACCAAGCGGCCAGTCGCCGAGCCGCCGACTATTTCTGCCTCGGTCCGATGTTGATCGAGCTTATTTGAAACATGTAAAATATCCTCTTCATCACCTCGAGGTTGTTCCGCGGAAGGGAGTTGCCAAACTTGTTGGCTATCCAATCACCGAGAAACCAGCGGCCGCTTCGCTCCAGGGCGACGAAGGCGAGGAAGCTGGGCGGCAGGAAAGAGGTGTGTTCAAAGTCAACAACGTAGAGACGAGGACGGCCGTCGGGGTCGGTGGTGAACATGAAGTTCTCGTCGTTGAAGTCGGTATAGCAGAAGATGAGCTGCTCCTCCAGAGCGACGGTCGTGACCTTGGGCGGGGGACGGACTATGCGGTACCCGCGCTCGGCCACCCTGTTGAGGTGGTCCTGCAGCTCTTGGATGGTGGGGTACACGACCGGGGCCGTCTGGTCTTTGAAAAGCATGTGTTGGATGCGGCGATCCTCGGGGCGGCGCGTGAACGGGCCCGGGGTCGCGTCGGCGGGGACAGGCATGCGGCTCAGCAGATGGACTCCCGTGGCAATCATGTCGTAATAGTAAGGCTTCTTGTGGTCCCAGGAGCGAGGGTCGAACTTCTGGGCAAACTGCTGGACTGGGAGTGCGGCGACAAGCTGCATGATGATGAAGGTCCAGTTGCCTCTGGTGAAGATCTTGAAGACCTCGGGCACATGAATGTTGCAGTTCGGGTCCCTCTCGCGTTCTCGGCGCAGCCATTCAAAGGCGAGCTTTTGCATGTCTCCCTCGGCCTGCTTCTCGGGGCCACCAAACTTGACGAAGACGACGGGGCAGTTCGGGGGGTAGGGAATATACGGGGCGTAGAGCGTCCGCGCCAGCTGGTAAAGATCGTCCTCGGAGATGGTCTGGGCGTACTGCCTTGCGGCAGCATTCGGGTCCGAGGGCTGTGATGCCTTGCCACTGCCTGGTACACTGCTTCTTGATCCATTGCTTGCCGACATGATGTAGTCTCTGATGGTGTGCCAACTTGCATCGGTCTGGCCGGCGGGCCACCGACGCTCTTCGGCGAATGGGCACGGGAAAGAGAGATGGGTAGCGCGGCACTTGGCAGGTATGGTCCGTATGGAGATGATGAATGGCGAAATTGAACAACGGTTGCTGGAGGCAGCAAGGAGGTTGTGTTGAGTCGTCGGGTCCAACGATGGAAGACTGAATACAGTTCAACCCTGTTTAATTGTTAGCGTAGTTCTACCGACAAGGGTCACCATCACGGCTTCAACATAGGTAATGCCCTTCAACAAGAACAGAATGACATTCAACACGGGCATTTAGAGAAGAGAGAAGAACCCTTAATCATCTTTCAGACGAACCGGAATTTTTTAAAGAAAAATCGGCCGTTTTGGCGCTGAGTTCGAATTTTGGGAGGGCCCTGGTCGGCAAAGTCGTGCACTAACGATTAACCTAAGGGGGACTGTAAAAGTGAACATGAAGTCAAGAATAAGAGCGTGAAATCGATGCACAATTTATCACAGTAAGTGTTCTAAAGTGGTATCATGCGGGTGCCTTGACTGACTCATCAACAAGCGACGGATGGCTATGTCGTGGTGCGGGTTTCACGGCGGGTTTCACGGTTGCCAGGGCACAGGCGCATGTGGTTGCATGTGGTTGCTCGGGGCGTTTCCGCCAGTGGGAATGGAGGCTGCTGCAAGCAGGCGCCAAGAATGGGTTGGAGCCGATGATGCAGCCGAACCGGGCAGGCAGCTTGCCAGCTTACCCCGGCCCTACGTAATCCGACGCTGCAGGAACGCCTCGCACCTGACCTCTTCCCTTCCCGTCACCTCCGCTCCAAAGTCCCAGCCTCTCCCCCCATCAACAACTTGTTGGAACGCAGCCATCCACCAACATCGCCATCACCGTCAATTCCATCGCCGGTACAGCCTGCATCGGCGACAGATTTGATCGCTTCTGTTATCGCACTGCCCTACCTTCATTGTCGCTCTCTCGCTTCCTCTCGCTTCCCGCCGATCGACAGATAACAATCGCCCGCCATGAAGGGTGCTATGCTGACCGCAGCTGTGCTGTTCGGCTCTGCCCAGGGCGCGATCCACAAGATGAAGCTACAGAAGGTCCCGCTCTCTGAGCAGCTTGTATGTGGTGTCCTTCATCCCGTCCTCGCCGTCTTGGGCGTCCACTAACGCTCATTGCGCAGGATGCCGTTCCCATCGACGTCCAGGTCCAACAGCTCGGCCAGAAATACATGGGCCGCCCGCGGCCATCCCACGCAGACGCCGTCTTCAACGGCATGAAGGCTGAGGTCAATGGCAATCACCCAGTCCCCATCTCCAACTTCATGAACGCTCAGTGTATGTGCATCATATCGTCCAAACCCACCTCGGGGCGCAGACTGACGCCAGCCTAGACTTCTCCGAGATCACCATCGGCTCCCCTCCTCAATCGTTCAAGGTGGTGCTCGACACTGGCAGTTCCAATTTGTGGGTTCCGTCCGTCGACTGCGGGTCGATCGCGTGCTACCTGCACACCAAGTACGACTCATCGGCCTCGTCGACGTACAAGAAGAACGGGACGTCGTTCGAGATTCGCTACGGCTCTGGCAGCCTGAGCGGCTTCATCTCTCAGGACACAATGAGCATCGGCGACATCACGATCAAGGGTCAAGACTTTGCCGAGGCCACTAGCGAACCAGGTCTAGCTTTTGCCTTTGGCCGCTTCGACGGCATCCTCGGCCTCGGCTACGACACCATCTCAGTGAACCGCATCGTCCCGCCCTTCTACAAGATGCTTGAGCAGAAGCTCATTGACGAGCCCGTCTTTGCCTTCTACCTGGCCGACACCGAGGGCGAGTCCGAGGTTATCTTTGGTGGCGTCGACAAGGACAAGTATAAGGGCAAGATCACCACCATCCCGCTCCGCCGCAAGGCCTACTGGGAGGTCGACTTTGACGCCATCTCGTACGGCAGCGACATGGCCGAGCTCGAGAACACGGGCGTCATCCTGGACACGGGCACGTCGCTGATCGCCCTGCCCAGCCAGCTCGCCGAGATGCTCAACGCCCAGATTGGCGCCAAGAAGAATTATGCCGGCCAGTACGCCATCGATTGCGACAAGCGCGACTCGCTCAAGGACGTCACCTTTAACCTGGCCGGATACAACTTCACACTCGGCCCCTACGACTACGTCCTCGAGGTCAGCGGCAGCTGCATCTCGACCTTTATGGGCATGGACTTCCCCGCGCCCACCGGGCCGCTTGCCATTCTGGGCGATGCCTTCCTGCGGAGGTATTACTCCATCTACGACCTCGGTGCCAACGCCGTCGGTCTTGCTGAGGCCAAGTAAGCAGGTAGACCGTAGGAGTAGGATGGATGGCTTAAAAACGATGGGAGTTTGTGATTGGGGTCTTGGCACTGTATCTGTATCTACGCGTTTTGATGTTCCTTGAATATTCTTCAGCACCGTTAGGGAGAATGCAATATCTATAGCGAAACATGTCCGGGGCACTGTAGGCAAGGTAGTGAGACCGCTGACTTGGTGTTTTGTATAGGTGGTCGGCTGGAATGTCCAGCCGTTGAGTGCGGGAATGGAGCCATCGCACCACATATCGGTATGGAATGCAGCCCAGTGGTAAGTCTCACTGCAAGGTCCGAATGCGAGACGGACAAGCACTGGTAGAACGTGATCTTCCCCTTTTCCCGTTTCCCCTTTCTCCCTACCCTATTTCCCTGTGCATGCATGCGTCGAATAGAAATCTGGAAGATAGGTGCTCCGTTTATTTGCTTGTTATACGATACACCAATCCCCCCCACACAGTCTCCAGTTCCCTCCATCCTTCCTGGCCTTGTCCTCACCTCCACCGCATAAGAAATAGCCGAGGTAGGTAGGTAGGCGCTAGATGCGCTACCAAGTTGATACCGAAGCGGAATGCAGTTCTTCACTTCTTAAACGTCGCCGTCCGGCCGGACCGCTCGTAGTTCATCTTCCTCGCCCCCGCGGGCGCGTCCCCGGCTTTCTTGGCGTACGGGTCGAACGCCTCCTTCCTCTTCTTGCCGCGCTTGCCCTTCTTGCCTTGGCCGCCGCCGCCGTCCGCGCCCGTGCCGTTGGCGCTGGCCTGGTCCCTTGGGGCGTGCAGCACCGACGCGGCCTTGGTGTAGTCGAACGGCTGCTGCTGCTCGTCGTCCTGCTGTGCGCCTGGGGAGGAGGTGGAGGAGGTTGAGGCAGTGGTGGTGGTGGGTTGTTCTTCGGCCGCGCCTGATGGGCTGGCTGCGGAGGATGAGGCGGCAGTGGTTTGTTGTTGCTGTTGGTGCAGTAGATCTTTTCGCCGCCTAAACTCGGTGCGTTTCGCCTCCTTGACGTCGGAAACCAGTTGTTTTGCGCACTCCGGATCGCCCCGGCTGCGGAGCCTTTTGGCCTGGCGCCTCGCACGCTTGATTTGCTTTTGGTATTCCTCGCCGACTTGTGCTTTGATGCTCCTGACCTGATCCTGTACCGTAGTGGAGGGCGCAGCAGCGTCCTCCCCTCCCGCCTCGCCCTGCCCTTCACTATCAGCATCAAGCGAGTCGGGCTCGTCCGCTGCTGCACTCTCGTCCATCTCGATGTCGGTCTCGATGGCAGAGACTGAGTCATCCTCGGAAGCCTGCGTGGTATCCAAATCGACGGCTTTGCGTTTCCGCCCGGTTTTGAGTGTGAACCCGTCGTCTTCCTCCACAGGCTCTTGTTCGGGTTCTTGCTCACGGGCATTGGGGCTCGGTCCTGCGGGCTTCGGCAGCTCTTCCCTAAACGCGCCGAGGTCAAGAGTGTAGAGCGGGATCATCTCCTGATAGTCCACCGGAAGAGCCTTCGATGTCCCATCCAAGGCCGAGTTGAGCGCCACGTCTCCCCATAACTGGGATCGGGTGCTCTTCAGCTCATCGATGCTGAGCTGTACGGGCTCCACCTGGGCAATTGTCTTTGTTTGTTTCTCAAGCGAGGCCTTGTAGGTCCCTTCAGAATGCTGCCTGAAGAACTCCAGCATCGTGGGGCCAGTTGCGCCCCTTTCGCGGGCCTCCTGTATGACCTGGAACAGTTCGTTTAGACGAGTCTTGAGCCCCCGGGCGTTCGACTCCAGCAGGCTCCACAAGGCCTTCATGTCGGTTGGCACGATGCGGGCAATGTCGTTCAGCACTTGTTGTGTCATGATGTACCCGGGGCTCTCGTCCTCCCGCCGGGCAATGTCATCCCGCCACTTGTAGACTGCCTTGTACACGGCAAACTGTTCGCCGTTGTACAATGCAGGTGACTTGAGGAGAGTGTTGTACCACCCACGATTTCCCGCGCCGGATTCCAAATCACAGAATGGGTTCTCGTACCGCTGCAGGGACACTTCCTTGGACTTCTGAATGACACGGTCAATCGGATTCCCGTCTGGATTGTTCTGCTCAGCGAGCCCGGCGAGCTCGTTCCGCAGCATGTCGTAGATATACAGGAGGTAGTGTGTGTCAGAACGGGCATAGTAGAACATCTCAGCAGGAAGAGGTCTGACGAGTGCGTTAGCTGAGCACCGACAAGAGTTGGGTGTTTGAGCTTACCGTATTCGCCAATCGGCGAGCTGATATCGCTTGTCTGCGTCGAAGTCGACGAACTTCTTCAGCAGAAACGCCAGGCTCTTGCCTGCGTAGCCGAGGGTATCGCACGCATAGAAGGTATCGAAGAGCCCCACAACATACAGCCCGAGATCCCGTTGCAGCCAGATGGTGTCCATAAAGGCCCCATGAAGCACCTGAGGCGGTCAGCGACTTGCCACACCCGGGAGTTTTGCAAATCCGCTTACCTTGATAATCTTAGGATCCGCAAACACTTCGTTGAGAACCTCAAGCTTGTGTCTCCACGGCACGAGAGTGTCGACTATCCAGTCCTTGTCCCTCGTGCTGATCTGCATCAAGGACAGGAGGCCGGGGTAAGACCTGTAATCGTGGTGCTCCAAATCGATGGCGATCTCGGTTGCCTTCTTGAGCTCATCCAACATCTGCAAGACGCCCTCGTAGGTGTCAACCCAAGTTGCTTCCGTCTTCTCCATCGGCTGATAATTGATGGCCTCGTGCGACTCGTAAACTGGCTCGGGGTACCGCATGCTCGTGATCTCGTCCTCGTAGGGGTGTTTGTATCTGCACAACTCAGTCAGCACTAGGCTTACGCATTTCTGGAAGAAAGGGGGATGAGATAGTATGCGCGTACTGAGTTTGGCCTTCCGCGTTGGTGAACGTCGTCAGGCTCGCGTCTAGCGGAGTCTGAGCATGAGGCTTGGTTGTCAACAAGGGCTTCCATGGCCCCGACTCGAGGTTGTCCGTCTTTCTCTCGAATGCATTCTGGGGCTTGAGAATGTTGGCACGTTTCAGCGACCAGTCGAGTCTGTCGGTGGCCGGCTTGGACCGTTTGAGGTCTCGGCCCTGGGACAGATGCAGTTAGCAAAGGAGAAGGGGTAGAAGCGAGAATCATGGAGGGCGTACGGATTCAGCAGTCGGAGCATCTTTCCTCTTGATCAGGCCGGTGTACTCGTCCAGGCAGGTATCCGACTTCTCCAAGAGAGTGTCGACGACATCCACGACGCCCTTCCACTGGATCTCGACGTCGTCCACATCGTCCAGCCGTGTCTCCCTTTGAGCAGTGAACTTTCCCGCAGACTTCAAAACGCCACTAGCGAGCTGGAGCAGGCGCTCCGTGCTCTGGTCGAGGCGAGTTGCAACTGGGGGATGCACCGTTCGCTGGAACTGGAGGTCCTCGTTGGCGAGGGTGTTGACTGCCCGTGTTACCGAGACGAGGGCGGATTGGACAGCGTCCCGCAAATGCCTGAACTCCTGCGACGAATCCATCGCTATGCCGACGCGCGGGTATCTTATTTTGCGCAAGCAGCAGGCCAGACGGGAGCGCATGCCTCGATGTTGCCTATTGCCGAAAATGGGAATCCGCGGTCTTGAACTTTTTAGCGCGCGATCGGCGTGCTCAGGCCTGCACGATGAATTGAGATGTGTTGCACCAATCAGAACGCTAGTTTCGATAAGATAAATGAACCCGCTCAGCACTTGGAAGGGCGGTTCGAGGGTGGTTCGAGGGCGGACAGAGCCTTGGCGACTGGAGGATCGGCGTTTGGGTAGCCCCGACGAGTCCAACCCTTGCTTGTATTGTACACCATAGTAGACAGCATCCATATTCGACACTGCATGGATACCTAGCTCAAGGTCATCATCATCAGAAATACCCCAGCGAGCAGTACGATCTACTAGGGCAGCTCTGTTTCAGCAACTTTCGCAACAGCATGTCACAATCACTTGCTCCCGAGTGCAATGAAATCAAGGAGTAAGATGACACATCTCATCTTTCATCCCAAGACAGAAGTCACAGAACTGATGGCAAACGTTGAAGGCGGTACGACACCTGCTTTCTGAAATGGTACAGCGAAAGTGAGACCCAATCTTTGATTCTGCCTTTTGACTCGGATATCCACTCATCATATCTCAATCAGAATACCTCCGCGGGATTGGCACCACAGACAACAATGAATGCGCGGGCTTGTTTAAGGAATACAGCACATGCTTGCAAGTAAGGCGCAGGGTGAGCAGACGTCGTCCGCTAGGCAGTGCTGATGAACCGGTATCCATAGGGCGCACTGAAGGAGCGTGGGATTGACAAGTTGCTTGATGAGGCCCGGGAAGATAATAAGGAAAACGATGCAGCCCTGATGGGGAAAAGAAAGTGTAAGTGGTCGAGAATCGTTGGGGAATATTAAGCCAACACTAACAACACCATGTTTCTCGCAGAATTCGAATTGGGGGCCATGTATGCTCCTGTACTTGTTGTACTATCATCTCCCTCATCAGTTCAGCGCCAGACCAGCCCAACTATGCGAAACATGCATCTGCAGCCTCGCCGTTCCCTTCCGGAGTCCCGACCCCCGTGCATTGCTTACTACCTCGACCATGACGCTGCAGTACCAAAGTCGGAAGGCAACCAGAGGCCCAGGTCGTCCGAGTCCACAAAGTCAGTTATGTCCCTCTCCATCTTGATCCGTCTCGCAGGTCCAGACCAAGGAACAGCAGGAGCCGTTGTTGCAGCAGGGCGCCGAATTGCGACAGTTGTTCTCATCGCAGCACTGTGGTTGCGTTAGACCGGTTTGGAATGTGGCTTCCAACTCCAAGCAGCCAACTTACACAGGCGTAGGTGAGTCCTGACTGGCTGCACTGGCTTTCAGGAAGGGCTTGTAGCCCAGCGCACTTCTTCTCGTGGCGACATCATGCGGCGGAGACGAAGAGGCCACTCTGACCGTAGCCAGGGTCGCGAAGGCGATGGCGATCAACTTCAGTGCGAGCATCGTTGGGGAGTTGTTGGGTTTTTCGACGAGTAATCGAGCCAGATTCGAACGGTAACCTGGGAGCCGAATGCTAGCGGAAGTCCGAGTTTGCGAAAGGAAACGGAAAGTCGGTTGAGAAGTTGGTTTGAGTTATGTTTAGTGTGTAGCATCGCAGGTCCCTTTTTTCTGTCTATTAAGTCCACACCCAACTTGAAGCCACCTCATTCAACCTAAGGCAGTTAGGTCGGGTATCTTATTGTCTTATCTCATGTCAAGTGCTCCTGAATTGCAAGGAAGGAAGGGCACGGGGACAATGGAATGCTCACTGGAGGGAAGAAGGGCACCTGGCTCTCTCCGAAATCAAGATCATGAGAGTCCCTCGGATGACTCGAAGTGCGTTCCTCAGGCACATAGAGATAGTATATGACTCAGGCTTGTGACTCGGTAACGTCTCTAGAACGAAAACAAAGGAGGAATGAAAGAAGAAAAGAAACGAAGGTGAAAGAGCTACTGTACCGCCATGGTAACCTATCCGACTGTCCAAGTCGCATGAGTATCCAGGATTAATAGTCGAGGCAAATGATGATGCCTGAGGAAGTAGCCGGGCTTGTTTGTACTCACTGGCAGTCTGGACAAAGTTTTCCTTCTTTCGTCAATCCAGCGTCCAAGCTTCAAGTCAAGGAAAAGAAGAAAGCAAATTCAAATAAGTTAACTATCGGACAGGAAAATTGGAACGCGAAGAAAAGGAACACCGTACAGTCCAACCCTGGTTTGTGCGTTAGCGCGGTACATGGCTATATAGCTATATTCTATAATGAGATGGAAGAAAGAGAAAAGATGAAAAGAAAGGAATTTAGAAAAAGTCAAAGAAGACAAAGTAGAAGGAGGAGAAGGAGGAGAAGGAGGAGAAGGAGCAGAAGGAGGAGAAGAGGAGGAGGAAAAGGAGGTAGAATGTACTCGCCAAGTTCCGCGCTAACAAACAAACCAGGGCTAGATTGTACGGATATATGCAGATTGCAGAATTCATTGAATCTGAAAACTTAGTTATTGGATACCTTAGGCAAGGTTCAATCCATTTAGCCACTCACCGTTATGGCTTCGACCAAGTGATCAATGAGCATCCATTTTGTCAACTGCGAGAAACCAAAGGGCCGACCACCAAGGTCCGTCAATGTCAGACGGGAGGCTGTCTCGCTGTCGAGTTGGTTTTGGGATGTATCATTCAGGGTTAGGGGAATCTAGTGGAGACGAGGTGAAAAGTGGGAACTTGAAGTTCTGGAACGTTGGCGCTTCCGCAATCAGAAAGCGGAATTCAGTCAAGTGCCGACAGCCAATTCAAGGCCTTGGAGCTTCAAGCGGCAGCTTCCCCTGAATACGCAACGAACCGCGTGGTGCAGGCTTCTCCGTTCCTTCCATGTTCTTGTCCATTGCATTTGATTCAAGCTTGCCCCGAGCGCTTCGAGCTGGAGGTTCTTGTCACCTTGTTGCCGGTCGCCTCCCGGAATGCCCAGGCCATAGCAACGCCCGATTCTATGCACCCTTTCTCCATCTTGACCCTTGGCATCTTCGTAGCCGGCTACATCACCGCTCGATGGGACCTCGTCACTCGCCTCTATGAGCTCGCTATCTTCGCCTGGAACTACGGAGTGGTCGTAAGCAGACTCCGTGCCCCCTCCCAACGCGCCATTACTTGCGCGACAAAACAAAACCACTTGGGGTGCCAACTTCTAACCAAAAACTGGTTTAATACCCCGCGCAGACCCGCGCCGCCAAAGGCTTCGCCGTCCTCAGTCTCGTCTTCCTCCTCATCTTCCTGCCCGTGGAGCGTCTTGCGACCCGCGAGGGAAACCTGGTGCGAAGAGATCCCCAGCGCCCGGCCCTTCCTCAGCTCGAAATCATGCTGACCGTTGCCACCCTCCCTCCCAGCATCCGCGCTCGATCGCATCCGGCATATCGGCCCGAGAACAACTGAGACGCCGAGGTTCCTTTTAGGTCGTCGGCTGGGCAGCCGCTGTCTGACATGCCAGAGCATGATGGCTTGATGAGAGTATTCTGGCCCGCTGACCTGCCGCGGTCAGATCTCCGGGGTGTCGTGGTGGGGTGGAGGAATTCGGCGCTGGATGTCTTTGTGCTGGCCATCCTGGAAGAGGTGGAGGTGCGTGGGCGGTGCATATGCTGGAGAGCCTCTTGAGGGATGGCGTGCTGACATCTCTCCAGCCGCGGAACGTGGAATGGGCCCTCAAGATGGGTACGCTCCTGCGCAACGCGCCGCACCCCGTAAGCCGCATCTACGAACTGTGCGGCCAGTCGGCGATATATGTGCTTGGCGTCTCCAATACCCCCGATACCGTCGAAGTCGATCCGTCGTGGATCCGAGTTGCGATAGGGCCCGGTCGCCAGCCCCCGGCCGTCACCTGCCTCCGAGCCTCGAGTATCCAGGTCATCCTCTTTGAGAGACCTCACCCGGAACGAATGCAATACATCTCATTGAACCCGATTGAGCTAGCGCTGGGCGACAAGCACGACGGCTTCAAACAAGAGGTCCCTGACGGATGCGAGGATGACGACGAGAAGGAGGATCGCAAGAAGAAAGAGCAAAAGAGGCAACTGGTAGAGAAGCTGAGGCAGCACTCCATCTTTAAGCGCGTCCCATCGGCAAAGGAGAAGGCACTTGCCAAGGTTGTGAACCAGATCAACTGCGCCTGGGAGCTCGAACAGCTCCTCCAAAAGAACGTCTCGCGGATCGGCACGCGCCCTAAGAGGACCCTCAGTGTCTCCGAGAGAGTTGTCGAGTCAGCAACAACGGCCCGAGACATGATGCTTGTGTGGATGTGGGATATGTTCACGATCTACGTCTGGCCGGTTATCAAGAAGATCTTCGTGCTGGGGCTGGTGGCTCACCGGGTCGCCGGCGAGATCCTGCTGCGCATCTTGGAGTGGAGAGCGCAGCCGGGATACGCGGCGCTGAAGGACGTTTCCGCTACTGCGCAGCAAGTAGAGATCCGGCTCCAGCAGTTCTGCTACTGGCCCATGCAGTACGTCACCCTCCGGCTCCGCAAGAACGACTGGGAGAGCGTGACGACGAGCCACCCGGACTACATCCGCTTCTACAACAGCCTCTGGCTCGTGGCCAATGATGTCATCATCGGCATCGCGCTCGGGTCATACATTATCGACAACTCGGGCTGGGTCGCCGAGGAGATCAGCCAGCTCCTCAGCCAGTACACGGTGGACGCGCTGCAAAGCAGCATCTCGTGGCTCATGGGCTGGCCTGCCGGGCTGAAGCTGAACAACGAGCTGGGTGCTTTTCTGGGGGACTTGTTCTTATGGGTCATTGACTACTGGTCAAGTATGCTTCTCTCTGCTCTGTCGAATACTGAAGCCTCGTTGACACATGGCCAGGCTGCATCGAGGCACTCCGACCTGTGCTACCGCACGTTATTTGGTTCATCGGCTTCTCGAGCTTTGCCGGGGCGAGCATGCCGATAGCGCTGTTCTCGGACCTCCTCTCAATCCTGACGCTGCACATCTACTCGTTCTATCTCGCGTCGGCCCGGATCTACCACTGGCAGCTGAACATACTGATCTCGCTGTTCCATCTCTTCAGGGGCAAGAAACACAATGTGCTCCGGAACCGTATCGACTCGTGCGACTACGACCTCGACCAGCTTCTCGTGGGAACCATCCTCTTCACGCTTCTCTTCTTCCTTCTCCCCACGGTGGCTGTGTTTTATCTTAATTTTGCCATTGCTCGCATGACCATCATCTCGCTGAAGGCGGTTTTCGACACGATGCTTTCGTGCCTGAACCATTTCCCGCTGTTTGCGCTCATGCTTCGGGTCAAAGACCCTGGGCGGCTTCCGGGTATGTCTGTCTTGGAAAGCATGGTGGCCATGTCCTGTCTCTGACCTGGGGATAGGCGGCATACGTTTTGAACTTCGAGATACCCAAGACTTTAGACATTCTGTTGATGACCCTACCCAAAAAGAACAACAGCAACTCCCCTCGACCTCTGTGATATACCTGAAGGTGAGGCTCTCTCCATTTATCAATCCACCACCCCCACCCTCCCCTGAGATACGTCAGTGAGGTTAGCTAACAAGTAGTCTTACCTCCACAATAGTCCGTCCCGCTCAGCTTCAAAGCCATGTTCCACCAGTACTTCCAGATGGGCCACCGGATCCGCAAGCACTACCTCTCGCCACGCGTCCTGCTGTGCCTGCTGACGGGCAAGTTCGTCCCGCCGCTGAACCGCAAGAATCTGTACAGCCTGCAGTACAGCATGCTGCCCGCGCGAAGGGCAGGGGTGCTGGAGATGTGGAACGCTGTCAACTCGCTGCCGGCGTCGGGGTCGGCGTCGGCGTCGGCGTCGTTGTCGTCTAGGAAGATGCCTGTTCTGGCAAACGGAGGGGATGGGAAGCTACCGGTGAATCATAGTCGGGGGAGGGCGAGGGGGCTTGGGTAGATGGTCTGTATGTACATACTATGTCCCCTGCGAAATGGGATATGCTGGGACGTAATCAGATGGTTGTGTGGATGCTCCTCTCTTTACGGTAGACCATGTTCCGGAGGTGGTGGTGAGAACATGATGGCGTCGCATCTTGCCGTCCTTGTGCAGTGTGAGTGGCGATCCTGCGAGGAGAAGACGATGCAGTTCAAACGAGTGCTGATGGTCGAGGAGCAGCACATGCCAACCTCGAGATGTGTAGATTGAGCTGCCACAGGCCGCCTCCCGTCTCAATTCATGCTCTCATCGTAGTGAGACTCCGGATAGTTATCTACCTTCGGTAGTGATTGACACATCACAATACGTAACGGTACAAGCCAATATTGTAACAAACGCCTTTGCCAGCCAATCGACCACTGATGTCAAGCGACCAGGGCCCACTTCGGCGGGGGTTAGTTACCGTATCTTAGAAGCTTCAACCTCACACTGACCAGACACAACCACAGTCTGACCCAAACGAAGCTCTGTCATTGCAACATGTCCGGTCTGAAGCGGGATTGGAATGGAAATGCAAAGCGGCGAGATGGGCCCAAAACAGGCCTCAGACAGGTTGCGAGGAATGCATACACGCCCATGTTCGAGAGCCTCCGAGACGAGCTCGATGAGCACCACGACCGCCGAGAGCGCATCGTCAAGGCATCGCGGGACATAACGGCGCTGAGCAAGAAGATGTGAGAGATCTCGCTCAAAAAAAGTGACATTCTACCCACGACCGGAGCTGACATGTGTGTACAGCATCTTCTCATTACAACGGTATGAAAACAAAACTACCTAGTTACCGGAGACTGAGTTGAAGCTCACTCACTACGTGACCAGTGTGCGAAAGATCGAGAGCCAACTCCCAGCCAACATCCAGGCCGAGGTCGACTTCCGCCTGACCGAGATCGCCAAGTTGCTAGCCACCCTGGCCCCGGAAGTCCAGGGCATCAACCGGTACCGGTACGCTCGGTCCCTGATGTGCCTCGAAGAGCTCGTCGAGGCCCTCACCTTTGCGCACTACCTGAGGACCCAGACCCTCATCAGCCACGCAGACCTTAACCCAGTGGTCGAGGACCTGACCGGGAGAGGAGCAGACTCAGTCGCGGGCCCAGCCTCAGAGGACGCCGTCATGGCCGACGCCAGCGACGACACAGGAAAGCCAACACCACCCGCTCCGGCTATGGCTACGGCTACAGCTACTACCGAACCCGCAACCGTCTCCCTCACACAGGATGACTACCTCTACGGCGTGTTTGATCTCACAGGTGAGATGATGCGCTTCGCGACCACGTCGACGGCGCTCACGGGCACCATGGCGGGTAGCGGCGGCGACGGCAATATCCAGGACAACGAGGCCGAGCGGCCGCGGACGATTGTTCACGACATGCACGAGCTGGGCACCTTCTTCGAGATGCTGCCGGTGGCGCCGGGCAACAGGTTCCAGTGGGGGAAGAAGCTCGAGGTCACGAGGCAGTCGGTGCAAAAGGTGGAGCGGCTGGGCTACGACCGGATTATCCGGGGCAGCGAGCGGCCCAAAGGCTGGATCCCGGACCTGAGTGTCGGCGGGGATCCGGCGGGGGGTCAGGAGGACGAGCTGGAGTAAGGGCGTAGTTGTGTTGGTATGTTATGGGCGCAAAACTGGAAGCCGGGTTATGTCGCTGATATCCGTACCCGACGGTAGAGCTCAGGCTGGCTAGGAGATGTTGACGCTAGGTATGGTCACTTTGCTCGCTTCACTTGTTAGAGGAGAAACAACAGCTGAATCATCTACCCTGAAGATGCGCTACTTATTGGCCTGTTCCTTATACAGGCTCGCCAGGTAACCAACCAATAGGTATCTCGGTGTTGGCCATTGTTGTTCGGTTGTTCCACTTGCTCCAAGACTCCAGAGTCCAAACGGGAGGACCCTGTTGTCCCATGACTGATGACTCCCCTCGAGCTCCCTTGAACTCAGGCTCCACTTCTGAAGCATCGTTACTTCGTTAGTGGGTCTCGAAAACTGCTGCCTGAGGCTGTGAAACTGCGGGGTCCTTCTTTTTTCCAAACACCAAAAGTCTCCTTACCCCGCCATTTCTTTTGGGCAGCGACTGACAACACAACAAGCTCAAGTTCACCACTTCGGCCTTTCTCGACCAAACTCTCAAAATGGGCTTCACCGATCTCCTCTCCGATGCCGGTCTTACCGGTACGCTTCTCCTTGAACTGCGCGCGTTGGAAGTAATGCTAATCCATGCCGTTTGCAGTGCTCAACAACTGGCTCCTCACCCGCTCCTACATCACCGGGTATGCTTCTCTCCCGATTCCTTCCCGCGACAGCTCCTCCTTTCGACTATGCCCTCTCCATGATGATCCCCATGGTCCGTGTTGCTGAGCAGCCTCAAGACCTGCACATGATTACACACCCAGCACTGTGTGCACCTCTGAACCTCCCCCCAGCAGCTAGCTCTTCGGTCATTTGTCGCTTGTGCCACTCTTTTCGGGTACCCGGGCCATTCAGCTGACCTTGTTCACCCTTCCCACAGATACTCCGCCTCGCAGGCCGATGCCGTCGTCTTCAAGGCCCTGAACGCCAGCCCCGACGCCGCCAAGTACCCCAACGCGGCGCGCTGGTACAAGCACATTGCCTCGTACGAGGACGACTTCGCCACCCTGCCCGGCGATGCCAGCAAGCCCTACACCGTCTACGGCCCTGATGTCTCCGAGGTCACCCTGAACCCCGCCAAGGCCCCCGCCGCGGCCGCCGAGGAGGAGGACGAGGACGTCGACCTCTTCGGCAGCGACGACGAGGAGGAGGACGCCGAGGCCGCCCGCGTCCGTGAGGAGCGCCTGGCCGAGTACCGCAAGAAGAAGGAGTCAAAACCCAAGGCCGCCGCCAAGTCGATCGTCACTCTCGATGTCAAGCCTTGGGGTACGTTCCGTTCCGTTTTCCCCAACATGGCTATCTATTCTGCTGCCTGGAGTTGGCATGGTTTGCTGACACACACCTTCTTGTTCTACAGACGACGAGACCGACATGGTTGCCCTCGAGGCCGCCGTCCGCGGAATTGAGAAGGACGGCCTGGTCTGGGGTGCTTCCAAGCTGATCCCCGTCGGCTTCGGCATCAAGAAGCTGCAGATCAACCTGGTCGTCGAGGACGAGAAGATCTCGCTCGACGAGCTCCAGGACGATATTCAGGAGTTCGAGGACTACGTCCAGTCTTCGGATGTCGCCGCCATGCAGAAGCTTTAAGTCGTGTGTAGCCTAGAGTACGAGAAACATGACAAGTGACGGCCTGCTCGCCTGCCTGACCTGACAGTGATCTCAGAACATCACTTGTTGAAGCCTTCCTGTGTCTCTCGTACCCGTCAAGCAAACCGACAGGGATCATTTGTGTGTACGTGTAATGTGTGTATGTGTGCCTGATACAGGCACCCCTGCCTGCTTCAAGCTGTCAAGACTCGGGGAGTCTCATCCCCGACTCAAGTCACACCATGAGACAAGAACGAAGGGTTGCAATTATCTCAGGTTCAGACCTCATTGTTGACCAGCGCTACGCGCCGCTGTACGGCGATCAGCTGTGAAGTTGGCCACGGACCATGCGAAAATTCTGTGCGAGGGACTCTAGTGTTAGATTGTGACCGCTGCACTAAAAAACTTTGAGTGCTGCTTTCTTATTACTAAGTGCAGCGGCACAGCCACTTTTAATCCAACACACCTCCCCAGGTCTACCCGTTTGTCGGGGAGAGCTGCCACCCTAACGTTGGTAGGTAAATGTCACTTTTTGCCGCATTGCATGGAAACTCTTTGCCCATTCGTGGGTGGGGTCTTTGTCCTGCGGGCTCTCTTCTGAGTTCATTTTTAGGCGGTGGACCACATGGGAATCGAACCCACAACCTTATGGGTCCCAGCGACGGGCTCATAACTGTTGGATTGGCAACAGCTACAGGCGACGATGACTGGTTCATATAGATCAACAGTGAATGCATCAAACGATGGAAAAGGCCGAATCTGTGGTGTTGAGCAACTGCAAGATTGATTGGTTGATCGGTGCATGCAGAGGAAGAGCGAGATGCTCTGAACGGCCAGATCTGGGTGGGCGCTGCCACCCAGGAAAATCTGGTGCATGGAGCCCCTGAATGCGGCTACCCCTGACCGCTCTTTGGCCCCACAAATCCAACACACCTCCAGTTGGAACCGCATAGAATGGTCAAAGTTTGACTTTTCTGAATTGCTCAAGGGAAAGATGGATCTCTCAGAAGTTGGTGGTGCGGCCGATCCATGGAGATAAAGCTGCATGGCGTGGGTCCGCACAGACCAACTGCGGATGGGGCCGCCTCGCGGCTCTGCACCCGATCTCCCGGATCCTTATCTATGTAATCTACATGACTGATGCCTTCCGGTATCACTGGTGCAGGCCTGGTGCTGAGGTCCGATATGTGCGTGTGCGTGTGCGTATACGTGTGCGTATACGTGTGCGTATGCGTGTGCGTAAGCCATGGGAGGAACAGGAATCCTGGGAATCCTGTGACATTGGCGATTATTTCGGCGCTCTTAGTGTAAGTAACGGCGATATGGTTGTGCTAGATTTGTGGGGCCATGGTCAGGGCCTTCCACGCACCAGAGTTTTCCTGGGCATGGGCGGAACGCCCACATCTGGCTGTTCCCAGGGAACGGAATTGCACCGGGGCATGCACCGATCAATCAATCTATCTGCAACGCTCTCAACACCAGATTTGACCACTTTATCTATCGTTTGATGCATTCACTGGTGAACTGCATGAATCAGTCATCCTCGCCTGCAGCTGTTGCCAATCCAACAGGTTGTTCTAGTGCTCTTGCCGGAGCTAGTGGCGGTGAATGTCTACATACTAAAAATTGGTCTATAGAACGGCTAGTTCAGCTATAACTAGACGTATCGTTTAAGTGTTATTGTAACAGGCTAGGCCCGGTGTGGGCCTCGGCGACTCTCGGCCAGCACCAAGACCCTGATACACCGGATGAAGCTATTCCCACTCGCCCCGCTGCACATCGAATCCCGTTACACCTAGTAGAACTTTATTCCAATTGCTGTCACGAATTAACCAACAAGGAGGCCGCAGGGCGGAAGGCCACGGGAGGGGC
>MU863656.1:72944-93522 GCA_033575675.1 Parathielavia hyrcaniae | reverse complement strand
CATACGAAGTGGTGATGGTGGCAGTGTCAAGAGTAGCTTAGCGTATATTGTGGATCTTGGTGGTACTTTTGCACTGGCTGGAACTTACCCTTGACACCTCCGTACACTCACTTTAACGTTGTTTAGGCTACAAAACAGCTCATTGCGCTCCGTAGTCGGAAATCGGGTTCGTTGCTTTGGTAGAGGACCCGATATCCGACTCAGACCAGCTAGGAGGGTTGTTCAAGTGGGCTCTATTTTGATTTTCTATTGGTCAAATCCAACCACTGTGCCCCACATCTGAAAATTACACCCCCCAAGCTGGTCTAAGTCTGAGATCAGGTTGCAACGACTTTCGGTCCCAGGTTTTCACCATTTGACCCCATTTTTCTTCGTGACGTTTATATGTATGTCTGAGCGGCTACGACTATGCTACCTACAATACCGCCCACCAAAATCCCAACGTTGCACTTTACCACCAGCATCGCCAACTACCACTTCCCTGACTCCTGTCGGTATAGACGGTAGAGTCCTAATCGAGCTGAGGGGTTTGTGTTTAGGCATGAAGGCAATGTTCAATTCAGGCTCCATTTTTGCTCCTGCCCTGCTAAGCGTAAGTTTTAGACCACTGTCGACGAGTCATCAGGCCCGGTTGTTCGGCCAGCGGCATGGAGTCTTGTCCATTCTCCTCCTCTCACCCATCCTCAGTTCTCATCGTCCCGGCCTGTTGCTTTACACAGAACACGCACACTCACACACACACACACACATATAGAGAGAATCCCCCATTGGTGACAGCCCGCCACAGCCGGGTCCCTATCTTCATGTTTCTCCTCGGCTATGTTAATCATCTATCCATTCCATCATCACTCTCATCCCCTCCCCGCGTACAACCCCGGCCGGTAGCAGTAGTAGCAGCAGCAGCAGCAGTAGTAGCAACGAGCAGGCCACAACACAAAAATAGGCAAAAAACAGAGAAACCATCAACAACAACAAAAACAAAGAGAGGTAGATAGATTTTCCCCATCATAGCCTCACCCCCCACACCCCGCGCCCGGCACTCACACCCAGCCACTCGCCGTACTCGCCCGTGGCCAGATGCGGCACCCACCCGACATTGCCCACCTCATACTCGCACTGCCAGCTTGCCACGGGACTCCTGACATTATCCCCGGCAGCGGCAGCAGCAGCCGCGCCGGCGGCGCCATTCGGCTGGGGCGGAAGAGCCTGCGGCGAAGGCAGCGGCACCTGACCGGCGCTCTGGTTGCTGTTGCTGCTGCTGCTGCTGCTATTGTTGTTGTTGCTCAATAGGTCCCAGATCAAGACCTGGCAGTCGTCGGCGCCCGAGGCCAGGGTGCCGCGGCGCAGGGGGGACCACTCGAGACAGTTGAGGGCGCCCGAGTGGCCGCGCAGCTCGAGGAGGGCCTGGCCCGGCTGGCGGACGTCGAGGATGCGGATCACGTTGGAGTCTTGGGCAAAGGTTGCGAGGAGGTGCTGGTCGTGCGGGGAGGTGGCGAGCCGCAGGAGCGGCGGGGCGTGGGACAGGGTCTGCTGGGCGAGGGTCGGGCTTATGCGGCCGCCGTTGGCGTCTAGGGACATGGTTAGATACAGTGTGGAGTTTAGGAGGCAAAAAAGGTGGTGGGGAGATTTACCTCGCTCTTCTTTGCCCGTGGGCTCGTAGATGATGGTGCTGTGCTCAAGACTGCGCAAATCGAACATGCGCACGCTTCCATCCTGGCCGCAACTGACAAATACGTCGGTGCTCTGGGCGCAGAACCGCACGTCGTAGACCTCTTTGTCGTGGGCGATCAGCTGCGTCTTGGCCGTCAGGGACGGTATGTCCCAGATGGTGCAGGTCGTGTCTATGCTCGACGTGATGATCAAGCTGGGGTTGATCGTGTTCCAGTCCAGCGAGGTCAGCGGCGCGGTGTGATCGGGAGTCTTGGAGTTGGAGAGGAGAGCCAGGGGGGTAAGCTTGGTGACGGGCATGTCTCGGCCGTTCCTTGATGTGATGGACGACCCAGTAGTTGGAAGCTGCGTATCGGACGGAAGGGACCACAACCGGAGGTGGTCTCCCGAGGTCGCGAGCAAGTCTGTGGATTGCTTCTGTGATGACGGGGGCTCCCAGAGCAACCGAGTGACGGGGTACGAGTGGGTGGCCTCGGCGATTCTCGTAAAGTCCATGGTACACTTGGATCCCCCAGGAACGTAGACATCGGACGGTGTGGGCGAAAGATGGGCATCAAGGATTTGGATCTGAAGCGCGGAAAGGGTCAGTCAGTAGGCCTGCTAGAATGTCACTTGTGGCAGCCAACTGGCGACTCACATAGTTGTGACCGTCTTCCAGGTAACTTCCAATGGCAAGTTTGCCGGCACCGTTGCCTTGGGGAGCCCACTTGCACCAATCGTAGGCGTAGAGAGCCCACGGAGCCATGTAGTTGCTTGTTCGCGGCTGCAGGTTTAGCGTGTCGTAACTTGGCGTCCCCGGCAAGCCGTCCGAGAGACTCGAGTCGGCGCGGGGGCGGATATCGGCGAGTCCGAGGGGTGTGTTGGAGACATTGCGCTGAGCGTTGGGGAGGCTGTACCTGGAATCGGTTGGGGACATGTACTGCGAAGACGCGGCGGTGCCGCCGGGGGTGGTTGGTGTGTACGGTATGTAGCCGGACCCGCCAGACTCGTAGCGTGCCGATGGGCTAGACCGCGAGTACGAGTGTGACAGGCTCAGCGAGTCGGGCTTGCCTGGCTGGTGCTGATGCGATGGGTATTCGGACTGGTGTTGCATGCTGGGCAGTGTCGGCGCCGTGTTGGACGGGATCGCGGGCGGGCGGGCGCCCAGTCCGCCGGGCTGCAGCACATTTGGCACGGCGCCGGTACTCTGAAAGCTGGGCAATTGCGAGAGGTTCGGGGACACCTGGTCGAGTTTGATGTGCGGCGCGCCGGTGGTCGAATAGTCGCGCGGCGACATCTGGTGGTGGCTCTGGGGGGCCATGCCCGACGACATGTGCAGCTCATCGGAGTGCGAAGAGAAGGTGCCTGTCCGCCGTGGCGGCTGGTACTGCTGTCCTTGGTTCATCTGCGCTGGTGTGCTGCCTCTGGCTCCGGACCAGAAGGATGTCGAGGTTGCGGATAGGGGACTGGAGACGGAGTGGAGGAGATTCGAGGGTGGGGTGTCGGCCAAGCTCCGGGATTCGAGATGCGAAGAATGGATGGATGGATGTGCGTGCTGCCGTGCCCAATGCCTAGCCGCACGATTCACCGAAGGAAACCAAGCGCAGGCCTGTATCAGCCGCAGCGGTGCTGTGGGGCAGGCTGATGGGCGCGAGAGCCCGAGACCAGCGATGTCGCTTTGGCGCTTAAGATTCGTGTAGGAACACGGTCAGCGAGATGTTTGGAGCTTCATCAGGTCTGGCAGCAACGAGCGACTGCGAAGGGTAACCGCCCGCTCATTGGGCTGCGGGGTCAATGAGCAGCACATGATTGGCCAGATCCCTCCTGCCGGTGTCGAAGTGCCGGCCACGGACCTGTACGATACCATATTACCGATACCTTTCCTTCCATTTCATGCATGGGTTTTCTACTTCGTACGGGTCACTTCCCCAATAACGCCCAGAATCTGCGATTGAGAGAGAATCACCTCATGATGGGAGAATTGCCGTCCGCTGTTCTGTAAGAGTTCAGAGCTCAAGGGAACGGAATGATACTGAGAACAGTCACTAATTGTACTCAGTAGACCTCCGCCTCTTCTGTCGCAATTTGTATACTGAAGTTAGCTGAACCACGCACCCGCTGTTCTCTTCTGAATTATGACATCTCCAATGCATTGCCCCACCATCCCTTACCATTCTTCCGAGGTCCATCAACACTTGGAGGACAACTCACCTTTCATCCGCTCAACACTCTCTCAAGCCGTTTCAGAACAATAAGCGAGCTTTTGCACGTCGGAGGGAATCTCACAGCTCGTTATCCGTCCGCCGACTCCGTCTCATCCCATCAAGCGACGCGTTCCAAATCCGTCAGCCTTCTTTCGGAATCCCGTCTCTCATCATAGTCCCATGTCTGTTTGATTTTCGCCCGCCTTCCGTCATACCATGGGACAGGAAGACCTCCCGTCGCTCCTGCTCCTCCCTTTCCCTCCCGACCCCCTGAGCCGCACCTCGCTCAATGCGGCCTACCGACCCTCGCTCAAGTCGGCCCTCTCCAAGGTGACGCGGCCGACGGGCGCCGCAAAGCTCACTGTCGCAGTTGCCTGTACCGTCCTGCACGGCCAGTTCCTCCGCCTCAAGACGCTCTCGTGGCCCCAGGTCCAGGCGCTCGTTGCCGGGGTATACAGCATCATCGCTATCCTCTGCGCCCAGCTCTCCATCAGCACCGAGGTCGGCGGCGGGCCCGGCTCCGTCGACGCAACCGTCCTGCTGATCGACCACGACCGTGACAAGCGCTACCCGGACGACTTCCGCCCTGCCATCGAGCCCAACAACACCGTCGTCGTCGACATGGCCACCTTCGCCTCGGCCTTCTTCCCCTGGCGCCTCATCTTCAGCGTTAGGAGCGAGGTGGGCTACCAGGTGTACCAGACCTATCTCAAGTTTGCCGAGGGGAGGCAGCATCTGCTGCAGGACCAGCTCGTCCCCGTCGAGGGCGGCCTGGCGATGAACATCGCCAGATCGCCCGACGCATCCAGCTTTCCGCGGCCACAGACCGCCACGTACCCGGCGGTGTGTCTGGGGGGCACGTTTGACTATCTGCACCCGGGACACAAACTGCTCCTCACGGCCGGCGCTCTCCTGCTTCAGGTCCCTCGCCGGGGCGACCCTGCACCGCCGTGTCGGTACATCATTGGCATCACGGGCGACGAGATGCTCAGGAACAAAAAGTTTGCCGAGTACGTCCAGCCGTGGGAGGAACGGGCACGGAACGTGGTCGTGTTCTTGGCTCGGCTCCTCGAGCTGTCGCCGCGCGGATGGAAGGACGGCGGTGGGCCGCGGATTGACGAGGAGGACGGCGAATTCAGAGCGACGTTCCGGGACGGCGCGATCCAGGTCCGGTGCGTGCGGATCCAGGACGCCTTTGGGCCGACCATCACCGAGGAGGACATTCAGGTCTTGGTGGTCTCGGCCGAGACGAGGTCTGGCGGCCGGGCGGTCAACGAGAAGCGGGCTGAGCGGGGCTGGCATGCGCTCGTGGTGTTTGAGGTCGACGTGCTCGACGCCGACGAGACGGAGGAGGGGGACGACTCGGAGCCCAGCGAGACGGAGAACTTTGCGTCTAAAATTAGCAGCACTGCTATCAGGCAGCAGAGGGCCGTAAGGGGTGGGACCAAGATTTGATTTATAGCGGCGCCGAGTATTTCTACTGAGCCTGATATGACCCTCAGGTCGATATGCTCTTGGTCCGCCGAGCATGATGTTGATTTCACGGTGATATGGCTTGAGCTGTGACTGGGCTTGCATGCTCGGAACTTGAAAGCTAATCAAGACACATCTTGCAGAGCCGTGGAACCCACCATGTGTTAGACTCCTTGGTGCTGATTTGTGCCGGGCTCGGCTCTCTTGGTCGTTGTCGGAGAGGTTAATGAAACTCAAATAAATCACAGGTTTACGTCCAGAAAGCCACTCTGCCATATCAGACGGTTACTGCAGTTAGTGAAGGCCAATAGGTATTGAACAGTGCGCTTGGTATCTTCCAAGGCTCTGCTGCGGTGGACGGCTGATAATTACCTGGTCCGGATCACAGTTGTCGATCTCTTGTTCTGAGTTGACCACTTCCATCCGCTCTTGTATGGGGTTGCAGATGCATGGGGGGTAGTATTCCAACAGAACTCAAACCTGGAAAGCTTGTTCTGTGTTCACACAGGGGGAAGGCGTCTATAGGATCAAGGTAATTACACGAACACAGCTTCCCGTCAGATTGAATTTGCAGAGAGCAACAAGTCGACATTCTCAACGAGCAAGTTCTCGCTGCGCCGTTACCAACACTCGAGCTTTGTTAGGTATCCAACCAGGTCGACGTACGCGGCCGAGGAGAGCTGATGATCGGTGTGAGACTTGTCGCCCCTATTCAAACAAAGACGACTGTCGAGTTTGGATGGCCATAGATGCATAATATTATGAGCCCCTCCCTGTACAAACAGCTGAAAGAAGAGCACCCCCACCTGGCGATCACAGGATTTGCAGACGACACCAACCATTTAGTCTTTGGCCGGGAGCCAGAGGCCAATGTTCGACAGCTGGAGGCAGCGTGGGAGACGTGCCTGCAGTGGGCAGAAACCCGGGGAATGTCCTTTGCCCCGGAGAAAAGCGAACTGATTCACTTCAACAAGGGGCACAAACAGTGGGACAACCGGCTGAACCTCATGCAGCCAGGAAGAGGTACCAGCCCAGTGAAGCCTACAACCTTAGCTAGATTCCTTGGAGTCTGGCTGGATTGGAAGCTTAATTGGAAGGCACACCTAGGAGCAGTAGAGCGGAAGCTGAAGACCCAGAGCTATGCTCTGACAAGAATTGGGGCGATGACATGGGGCCTGGGGCTAACTAAAGCAAGAGAGGTGTACTTTAAGTGCATTCGGCCAGCACTGGCTTATGGCGCATCATCCTTTCACATCCCCACCGAGAAAGGGGGTAAACCAGCAACAAGAGGGATCACCAAAGCCCTCAGCAAAGCCCAGAACAAGAGCCTACGGATAGTAGCAGGGGCCTTCAAGTCCACTCCTATTCGAAACCATGAAACAGAGACATGGGTGCCACCGCTGGACCTGTACTTCAACAAGCGACTAGCTGACTTTGAGGCCCGACTGCGAATGCCCTCGTTAGCTGACGGCCAAGGCGCGAACAAAACTGCAGGGAGCATCATCCACAGGGCCAGCAACGATATCTACCGGAGACTCAACTCGAGGAAGAACGGCAGGGGTCGACCACGAGCCTTCGGACCGCAGAAGCCTACAGCAGTGGAAACAGCCGCCATCACAATCGCAGATTGGACAGGGGGAACAGCCGACACAGACAGGGTGGTGCAGGAGGCTTGGGAGGAGATGTGGCTAAAGGAACGGGATGGCCGAGCAGCCACAAGGCCAGCCGATGACTTCGATCACCAGCAGGAGACCCTGTTCAGAGACAAAACTCTAAAGAGGCACGAGGGCTTAAGCAAGGCGAAAAGCTCGCTGCTGGTTCAGATCCGAACTGGGGCGATAGGCCTTCGGGACTTCCTCTTCAAACGGGGCGTTCCAGAAGTCTTGACGCCCAGCTGCGAGTGTGGGGAAGGGCGAGAGACTGTCGAACACCTGGTGATGTGGTGTGGAGCTGGAGCTGGAGCTTGCGGTCTGATGCCCCCTCCTTCGAAGGCCAGGAGGCCTTCTCTTTTTGTATTTTCAGGCTCAGTCACTGATCGTTTCCTTGATTTTTGATATGGGGTTTTCATCCGGCCTGCAAGGGTGCGGTTTTCCTGTATAGTAAGTAGTTGAAGGTCCGGCACGCCCCCAGGGCATAGCGGTGTAGGAATAATAATAATATTATGAGCCGACCACACCATGACTCTGATGTCAACGAGCAACGCCAGTTCAAAAAGATGCACTCATCCGGGGAGCAAACAAGACTCGAATGGCTGGTGTCGACAAACAGACAATTGAATGAATTTATGTCACGGCAATTATATACTAGCTTGTACACCTGGAGAACATGAACCTAAGCTCAGTCCCGTGAGATGCTCCATTTGGTCTGCACCCTGATGCCATTACCCGGCTCATGCCGATGGTGCGTCCGCTCCGTCAGCGACACCTCGGACCCCGTGTCCCTGTCCCTCTCCAAATCCGTGTCCGCCGCCCTACTATCCGAGTCGAGCTCGGGAGTCGCACGGGTACGGGTCGTGACGGCCGACTGGAAATGCACCTCCTGGTTGGCGGCGTAGAGGTTCTCGAGCGGCAGGACCTCCGAGGGCTGCTGCTGCTCCTGATGGTGGTCGTCCTTGGCGGCCTGGCTCCGGTTCTTGAGCTTGCTGAAGCCCGTGCTGCCCCCCGTGGCGTTCTCGGACGAGTGGTAGCCCGCGAGCTTGGAGGAGTCGCCCCCCCGGCGGGACGCGCCGACGCAGCGCGACCAGAGCGAACCCAGCATGGGCAGGCTGACGCACAGGATGCCCAGGTTGGGCTCGGTGGCGGACCAGAAATCGGCCCAGATCATGGTCCCCGTGAGGTTCATCAGGTCGAGCTCGGTCAGGGTGACGATGCGGATGACGGCTATGACGCTGACGCTAGAGGAGGGATTTTTAGTTATTACAAGAGATCGGGATTGTAGTTGGGACAACTTACATGAGACCGACGAGGAAGACGCCCGTCAAGCCCAGCTTGGTCGGGGTCGACATCTTCAGGGACCAGACGGTGGGCAGAGGTAAGGTCAAGATGATGACGTCGGTGATGATGTTGAAGGCGCCGATGGCGATGAACGAGGCAATCTGGTCGCCGCATTCGCCCTCGACCGTCAGGCTGTACGTCTTGGCGAAGGGGCGGCAGATGAGGAAGACCTGGAGGGTGTTGGCGACGGTCCAGAGCATAACGAACACCAGGGTGGCTATGGTGGCCATGCGCAGGCTTCGGTTCACGAAGACGCGGAGGTAGAACATCAGCACGCTGATCTTGATGGTACTTATGGTGGTGGAGAAGATGAGCTCGTAGGCGACGAGCATCTTGAGAATCGTCTCGAGGTTCGGCAGCGTCGCGGGCATGTCGTAGCCAATCCCCATTGGGACCCCTGGAGAGGGAAAAACATAAATTGTCAGCCATCATCGAGGTGGGCTGGTTGCACCGAGAGTCAAGGTGGTGGCGAACGACTCACACATGCCCTGAATGATGACCATGCCTAGCCCCTGAGGCAGGGCGAACAGAATGAGGTAATCATCCCACCAGAGCCCGGCGCCGGACAGGAAGCGAGCCACGAGGCGGAGGGCCACTACCGCTACCGTCAGAAGGGCCAGGACCGAGTTGATGACGAGGTGCGTTTTGACGATGGGCAGAGGCGGGAACTCGACGTATTCATACATGGTGTCTCGGACGTGTTGCTGGCTTGTGGTCGCTCATGGGAGCAGAGGGTTGAGCGACGACGACACCACAACGGGGGGGCGCGAGAAGGTCGCGGACGGGGTACGCCCCCTAAGTCGTGACGTTCTTTTGTTTCCAGTTTGGCGTTGGGAGGCAATTCCAAGGACTAGTAACGGGAGGCGGGACCAAGGGTAAGTTGTCGGTAACGTTTCCTTTGACACGCGCTGGATATGTCTCCGAGATGTCGTCGGTGTACCGGGGATGGTGCTGGCCCTGGCTGCTCTGCCTGGTCCGAGTCTGAAGAGAAACAAGGCCCGGTGAGTGTGACGGGAGAGCGAAACAACAGAAGGCATCCCAGAGTTGCAACGTGATAACTAAGCGTCAGATATAAGGTAGCCAACAGGCGGCAAGGAAATCCAGATCAGAGACCATCCCCAGGTGCCCGATCAGCACAACTCCCTTGCAGGGGTTTGTCACCGAGTCCCGCCGAGCCCGCCAAGTACTAAGCCTCGAAGCTTAAAGTTAGTTATAAGACGTAAGGAACCCAGACAGCCCTGGACCCTACACGGCGGCACCTTGTTGACATCTGACCGGTCTGTCTCCGGAAACTGCTGTTCGGACTCCGGGAGAAGAAGGCCCAAAAACAGGAACGTGCTGGCGCTTCAGTTGCGCCGGCCTGAATGAGGAGGTGTTGTTGTGGCGTGCAAAATCGGCCTGGAAGATGACTACCGGTAACTAGCTCGAGATTCCGTCCGAGTCTGCCTCAAGGAGTCAAGGATGAGTTACAGCGGAGTGTGCTCTTCAAGCAAATTACGGGTCGGCCGGCTGTCTTGGGGGATGCCTGTACCCTGAATGTCGGTTCTCAGAGAAGTGCCGAGATAGGCTGCTGCAGCAGCAGTGGCTGCATGTGCATCCCTTGAATGCGTTTGGTCGAGTTAGCTTCGGCTCGCGTGGTCGGTACCTGTCCATGCATGCGGGGACACAATGCCATTGTGGGTGAAGATCTACAAACCTCTCCAGGCGCCGCAGCCGCAATTAGTTCTTGAATTTGTATGCCCAAGCCACGGCAAATAACTTCCTAGGTACCTAGGTAAACTATCTGCTTCGGATCTTCATACGACGGTTCTCGTGTTCCGCCACATTTGTTGTTGTGTGGCTCGAGTGTGCTTCATCAATCGAAGTTGTTGTCCACAGACTCCACCTGAGTCCACAACGTCGTCAGCCGTTGGAGGTCCACACTCCCCACAGCGGACTGGTGCCAGGAACCAACCCGATGAGGTTCTTTTGTCCCTCCAGCACTTCATTATTGGATGTCAAGCGAATCGGAACCGTTGCCGGGCTGCGCCGATGGTGCCTGTGAAGGCGCGGTTCGGAAGCACACCCTGTTGCATTAGCGAAACTTCTGCAAATCTCCAAATCCCATCACCGTCGCGTGTGCAAATCCCGTCACAAAACCTCTGAGCCAAGTGGCCAGCACTTGGAAGTTGGCGGCCCTCAATTCAACCGAGTCCACGCGGCATAACAGACGTGTTCATCATCATTCAGTCCATTGCAAGAAGAGGACTCAACTTACTTCGTACTCAAGGTCCCTTAGGCTCGAGACCTCGGCGACCTCAGTTGCAGTCGTTCTTGCCCTCGACAACGTTTCCAGGTTTTGCTCGACAGGGTTCCGGGTTGCTGGGGAACAAAGGTCTGCACCCTCCGACTCCTCTGACTCGGGGTCTTTGACGAGTGCCCCCGCCAGCTAAAACCAACAACCCGACGTTGCCAGGCACACACATATGCCGACCGAATGCCGACGTGCCTTTGCTGCGCGAAATGGAAATGATCTGCGCGGAGCCGTCGACCGGTCTGGGGCCGCGGCGACCGTTGGCTGCTAGCGGCGTAACGTCAATGTGACAATGTCACTACAGAAAGCCACCGCCTAACCCTTATCGGAATATTTTACCGGGCCCATGGAGATGATGAAGGGGTGGGCGAGGGGCTCGTCTCGCACCAAAATGATGAGGAAGATCGAGACCTGTGAGGAGGTTGATTCCAGACAGAGGTACTGTCGGATGGTATATGCCGGTTTGCCCGCCTGCTCCGGCTTGAGGCCTCGACATTGACCGCCCCCGGCGCCCCTCTCGAAGCCTCCCGCCTTGGTCCTCGGCTTGTGTTCCTGTCTCGCAGGCTTATTTCACAAGTCCACTAGCCAGTGAGCGTCGACAGATCGCCAGCAGCTATTCGTCATGGCTGCTCCGGGCTCCCTCGATCAGCCGTTTGATTATATTGTCGTCGGCGGCGGTACCGCTGGCTTGGTCGTCGCTAATCGTCTCACCGAAAACAGCCATGTCCGCGTTCTTGTTGTCGAGGCCGGCGCTGACCGCACCGCGGACCCCTTGGTCCTCACCCCGGGCCTTGTCGGTGCTCTGTACGGCAAGGACGAGTACGACTGGAACTTCTGCTCGCCGCCACAGGTCAGCAGCATGCAACACAGTCCCTGGCAACTGGAAGTAGCCGTCGGCACTTCGGCAGCTAACATGTGGGATAACTAGCCGACCCTGAACAACCGATGTGTCAACCAGTCTCGTGGCAAGATGCTCGGCGGAAGCTCGGGCATGAACTTCCTCATGCTGATGTACCCGCCTAAGGGCAACATCGACGCCTGGGCCGCGCTGGGCAACCCGAGCTGGAACTACGACGCCCTGGCACCCTACCTCGCCAAGTTTGCGACTGTCCACCCGCCGCCTCAGTCCGCCCGGGACTTGCTTGGCTTGACCTACCTCAACGAAGGCTTGGCCAAGGGTGACGGGCCCATCCATGTGTCCTTCAGCGAGTGTTATGGCGTGACAAATAAGGCTTGGATGCAGACGTTTGCCGACCTTGGTCTTGGTGTCTCGAGCGATCCCCGCGACGGAAAAGCGCTGGGTGCCTTCCAGAACCACGCGAGCATCGACCCTGTCACTCACACCAGGAGCTATGCCTGCACCGGCTACTACACGCCCGAAGTCGCCAAGCGGCCGAACCTCGTCGTGCTGACCGAGACCCTGGTGAACAAGATCCTCTTCGACACGACAAGCGGCGAGGACGCCGTGGCCACAGGCGTTGAGATCATCGCCAAGGATGGCCAGAAGCGCCAGGTCTCAGCCAGCATCGAGGTTATCCTCGCGGCTGGTGCCCTGCAGAGCCCCCAGATCCTCGAGCTGTCGGGCGTCGGCGGTCGGGACCTGCTGGAGAAGCACGGCATTCCCGTCATCGTCGACAACCCCAACGTCGGCGAGCACCTGCAGGACCATCCCATCGTCTGCCAGAGCTTCGAGGTGGCCGACGGCGTGCCCTCGGGCGACGTTCTGCGCGACCCCAACGTCCTTCAGGCCCTGGTGGGCATGTACCAGTCGGGTGGCGGTGCCGGCCCGCTCGGCCAGAGCATCATCAGCGTAGCCTACTCCCCGCTCGTCGACGGCAGCGGCATCCTCCCGGCCGAAGCCAAGGCAGCGCTTTTCTCGGAGCACGAAGCCAACCTCACCACGCCCGAGGCCGCCGTCGTCCGCAGCCTCGTCGAGTCCTCCACCGAGCCGGCCTTCCAATACCTCCTCTTCCCCAGCCAGGTGTCCATCCCGGACCGCCCGACCAGCATGGCCCACTACATCACCCCCGTCCTGCCCGAGAACTACCTCACCATCATGACCATCCTCAACCAGCCCCTCTCGCGCGGCACCGTGCACATCACCAACCCCAACGTGAAGGCCCCGCCCCGCTGGGACCCGCGGTACAACGCCAACCCGCTCGACATGGAGCTGCTCGCGCGCGCCGTGCAATTTGTCGAGCGCATCGTCGACCCGGCCACCCCCTTTGGCCAGGTCCTCAAGCAGCAGCCGGGCGGCAAGCGGCTGCCGCCGCTGCGGGCTGATGCCGAGGATAGCCTCGAGGCGGCACGCGAAATTGTCCGCCAGCGGCAGATCTCGGTGTTCCACGTGACGGGGAGCTGCGCGATGCGGCCGCGGGCGGAGGGGGGCGTGGTGGATGAGAGGTTGAGGGTGTATGGGACGAAGCGCTTGAGGGTTGTCGACGCGAGCGTGTTTCCGCTGGAGCCGGTCGGGAATATCCAGAGCGTTGTGTATGCTGTTGCTGAGCGGGCGGCGGATTGGATCAAGGAGGATTACAGCGGGGTGGTTTGATTAATACTCTGATTAGGGTGTGACTTGGGAGGCTTACTCACTGGTATGGTGTTTGAAGCGTTGATTATTACCAGCTTTTTACATGCCTGTGTGTTGATATGGAATCAGAGATGCGGTGATGCCTTGCAGTGGCGCCAGGTGGAAAGACTCTTTACTTTAGAACTTTCCTTGGGCGTGGATTGCTTCTTGAAGGTTAGGTACTTCCGGTAGCTTATTACCTTACTTGAATGAGCCCCACACAATCTCAAAAAGTGAGTTGCGGTTTGTTTTTGAGTCTTGCAAACGCAATTTTGTCCACCTTTGAATCGATGAAGCAACTTCACAACAACATTGAAGGACGAGGGGACCTATCCTAATTAACAGGTTATAACACTTAAAAAGCCGAGGCAAATTTCAGGTCAATCCTCTGTGGCGCAATTGGCTAGCGCGTCTGACTGTTAATCAGGAGGTTGGAAGTTCGAGCCTTCCCGGAGGAGTTTTCTTTTTCCTTTCGGGCTTTGTTTTTATCATAACGCCATCAGTATGAGGTGTAACTACAGACTGCAGAGCACAGTTAACTCGAACTGGTTGGCTTGTTTTGGGTCTTAGCACAAGTCACTAGCCGATGCTCCGTTGCTCCGAGCGGAGGAGCCGTTTTCGGCGTAATTAAATTACTTGTCGCTGAAATCCATCGCCAATGAGGGAAGTGAAAGCTAAGGTAAGCATGGAAGATGAGGCAGAATAATTGTGTTCCGTCAGGTTACGGCACTGAATTTTCGTCCAGTTCTGCCTGTGACCCTGGGTGAGCTTAGCTGTAGATTTCCATGTTCGCTCAGGGGGCTCAGCTACCCTACGATCGCAAGTCTACCTAATAATATCACCAGGGCTGACAATCTGAATATTTACCACTCAGCTCGGATAATTAAGCGCCCTGACAAGCCACTGGCGTGGCTACACGCGAGGCTCAAAGCCTCAAACAGAGGACAAGTTGATTCGGCTTAGCTGAGTCCTCCGCATGCGCGGGGGTCACACCCGATATGTATTATCCCTCCCGTCCAGCAACCACAGCAGCGCGGGACCGCCCGTACGCGCCCTGAGCATGCTGCATGAGCATGCGGCGTACTTCGTAGGAGATGCCAGCCTGGTAGCCCATGGTACATGTAGATAGGTACTCATCCAAGGCTTTGAGGTCAGCTACCTTCCTCGTTTCCCCTCTCCTCCGACAACAGTCAACCCTCCCTACCGGCCTACCCAACCCCGCGGCCCGCGCCGAGCAACATACGGTTACCCACAGGTTATTCAACACAACTACTTTGATCATCATGTCGTATTCTCCAATGCGCTTTGGGTGCGACGTACCCAACGTCCTCTCCCTCGCGCGCTCTGTTGCCGCCGACTTTTCCCGCGCCCCCGACGTCTTCTACGCGGGCGAAAAGGCCGCCAACGCTCTCATCTCCGAGCTCGACAGGTTCCAACGCCTTCGTTCTTCCCAAACCAGTCAAGCCAGCGGCGCCGACGAGTCATCGCTCGCAGCAAATCTCATGTCATGCCGCTCCGCGCTCATAAACATGCTCGAGATACGGAAGGACTACCCGGGCCAAAGGATGGGGCTGCACGACAACTGGAAGTGGAAACGGGCCCACGAGAGGCGGTTCGAGAGGGAAGCGGCAGCGCTACATGACGCCACGACCCAACTGCGCGAGATCATCCAGCTGTTGCAGACGCCGCCTGTCAGTCCGCAGCCACCACGCCGCCCACCCCCGGCCCCCGCCCCCGCCCAACCGACCCAGCGCTGGCAACCGACTCAGAGCTTCCGATCCCAAGTCTCGGTTCAGATCGCCCAGGGGCCCATCGTCTCGCAGGTTTCCCTCCCCCGGAGCCTGAGCGGAGGCCTGACGTCGCCCGCGGGGAGCCAGAACACCGGCGACGAGGGTCCGAAGCCCATGTGTCCGCGCGGGTCCGGATGCCGAGAACCGTTTTGCCACCTGAGAAACCATCATCCCTCGGCACCCGAATGCGAAGCTGGGAGGAACTGCTGCGTGTCGGGCTGTAGCAAGTGGTACCCCAGATCGCCCCATTGTCCCAATGGCCCGGACTGCCCCACGATCAACTCGGTCCCGGGGTGCACCAAAGCCCATCCATGGCCCCGACCCCCAGTCCAGGCCAGCAACAGCTATTGGAGCCTGTCGACAGCGCAAACACAGCCCGCGCCAGCCGAGCAGAGCGAATATTCCACCTGGGGACGAGGGTCCGCGGCCGCGAGCGCAACCCCATCCTTTAGTACTGCGCCGAACCTGGTCTCTGGTAAGTCCGTCTCATCACCTGGTTGTATAATCAGCACCTTAATGATCATTAGTGTATCTGTGACTCAACTTTCTAACACTGTGGAAAGTGGTATCAAGTTTAACTCCGAGCCAAACGCACACCACCCCCCGGGCCACGCGGGATAATGGTAACGTTATTTGGTGTCCGGCTCGATTCAGCTGCCCCGGCGGCTACAACGGGGCTTGCCCGAACAAGCATCCGCGAAGGAGTGCCTGCCGGGATGGCAGCGCCTGTACGAAAGGGCAGGCGTGTACCTACGACCACAGCATGCATCCTGTGCCGGCTCCAGCGAGTCCAGCCCAGAGTCCCCCTCAATATACTGCGGAGCTGTCAGCACAGAGTCCCCCTCGGTATCCTGCGGAACTGCCGGGGTCGAGGCGCTAGTTATTGATGAGTAGCTTTTCCTCAAGGAGTCGGGACATCTTAATCATGGGTGGCATGTTGATGTTTGATTGCGTAGCATTTTTCGGTCGAAGAAGCAATTGTGTGTTGAGTTTTCTGGAAGGGGTGTGAGCGTGACGGGACGTTTTGAACTACGGAGGCAGAGGAAGTCAGACCTAATTAGTTTGAAACTACCGATACCGGCCTCTTCCCTCGGTCAGTTCGGATGATGATGTTGATTACACTTCCATTCCGACTTCAACAACCGACCTCAGGGGGCACTCCGTCGCTGTGACATGGATGCTTGGCGATGTTTGTCTTCGGGTCATCTGCCACACGTTGTCCGGGACCTAGGCGAGCACGGCGCTACGGCGGGAGTTGTCTTGGTCGAGGAGCTGGACGGGCTGGGGAGATCGGGCGGATGTGTGAGGGCGAGAGGGACGGCGGTGGAGAAGTGTTCTTCAGTTCAAGTTTTGGGGACGAACTCTTTTGATGAGACAAATTTCGAGGGTTAGGGTACAGCTCCTCAAAAAGGTCGCAGAGACCGAAACACGTGATAGTTAGCGCCAAGCCATCTCACCCAGACCCGATGTTCGATTGGGTTGTTGCATCCATGCCGGCGACATCAATTCCTTCCGAGCCCGACGACGACGACCGCGAGCGACCTCCGAAAGCGAGCCGAACCACCCAGGGCACCCATCCACCCAGCACACAACAAACATCCAGCAATGGCGAGTCTGTCGCAGACCATGCGGTCGGCCGCATCCGCAACCAAGTCGCTGGCCTCATCGATGCGCGCCCTCACCCTCTCATCAGCCCGGCCGGCCGCAAAACTCCCCGCGACCCAGACCCGGTGCCTGTCGCAGGCCGTGCTGTCGTCGAAAGCCGCTTCCAGGACGGCTTGCCTCAGCGCCGCCCCCGCGGTGCAGAGCGGCCTGGCCGTCTTCCAGAAGCAGCAGGCTCGGGGGATGAAGGTGCGCAGCGCCATCAAGAAGCGGTGCGAGCATTGCAAGGTACGAGAAAGAACCAAAGACGGAGGGTCTAGACGAAAGAGATGGAGCAAAGTGTACTTTTGCGGAAAAAGCAGGTGCTGAGTTTTTTTGTTGCAGGTCGTCCGGCGGAAAGCGGGCAAGCGACACAACGGCTACCTCTACGTTATATGCCTGGCGAATCCGAGACACAAGCAGCGCCAGGGCTGATACACGGCGTCGGGCTTTTTTTTTCTGCGGTGGAGAGAGATGTTCTGATACCAAAGATATCGTGGCTCTTGTACGATAGATTGCATTGGAGGCATAGACCAGTCTGAGAGGGGGTTGGGAACACCGGAGCAGGGCGCACTCATGTGTGCTAGGGATGGTGCTGGACTTCTCCAGCCAGCGGCGAGGATGCGGAGAATGTCATCGCTCAAGTGGAAACCAACCGAGGAACGGCATGTAACACGCATGGGCAACGGGGCCATGAGGAGCCCAGTAGCAGCGGTGATGATGCGGTCTTGGGTCTACAAGCCGCTAATATACCTCTCCATGCTCTCCCATTCCGTCTTGCCTGTCGACAAGAGATAGCGGATATGGTCCTTTTTTGTCTCCCATGTCAGCAGCGTTATGAATACTTCTTAACCGCAGCAGACAGACTCACAAGATCTGTGACGCCTCGATGCCGCTCAAACTCGTCTCGCACAAACCGGCACGTCTCGGCGCGGGTTCGGGCGTCTGCGATGTGGCGCGTGCTGCGGAGGATGGAACGGTAGAAGGCGAGTGCGCGTGCCCGTTGGACGAACTGGGGATCGTCTTTAGGTAAGAAACATAGAATTTGGGTTTTGGCTTTGCCGTTGTCGACTTACATGCTCCAGGCTCAGCACGGGTCCGATTCGAGATCTCCGGCCAGTCGCATACGTGCGAAGAGACCGCCACGGCGCGGAGAGAGGGCGCATCAAGTACGGCTGGGATTGAGAGGGCTTCGAGGGGTAGAGGAAAAATCTACTTGCAGAGAAATCATCGATATGGCTGCCACTGCTCAAGTAGGAATAGACGACGGGATGCCATGTGTGTGACCTGAACCGCTCGCCCCGTCAAAGTTGAGATTTCGGCTGGCAAAGTCTCGCTGCAGCTGCGAAACGTCATGAGAGCCCAGCCCCACAAAAGAGAGCTACGGTGGTCCACAGGGGGCCTGGTGCATTTTCAGGGGGTGTCAACAACCACATGTAACTGCATGCCATTGTTTGCCCCCGTCTACCTTACGACGGGGTCATTGAACCTTAGGAAAATCAGATTTGTGGGCGGTATCTCGTCCTTCGACAAACTCTGACAGGTAAATCTAAACGCCTTACTGCTGCTCGGACTTGCTGCTACTCCTTCACTGGAGAGACTGGGTAAAGTAGGTGACTGCACTGTCTACCCTGCAGCGCAGCACCTCAACTCTTGCGTTGAGCTCCTCCACAAACCGCATAATCTCCTCCAACTCCTCCATGTATGGCCCCGGAATGGCGCCTCCTTGCTTCCTTTCCCCCTTGGAAGCCAGGACGGAGCCAACGTCCGTCTTGACGCCATGTGCAGCCTGCCGCAAGACATCCTTCAACTACGTCTTTGTCGTCTTGAGCAGGGCATCCATGCGCGCTTCAAGGGCCACGCGGACGCCCGAGAAGAGCGCTCCGTCCGCGATACGGCCATCCACGATCTTGATCTGCCCCCTGTTCTTTCCATTGCCTGGGACGTGGATCAGCAATCCCTCCAGGGCCGGGGACAGGACGACAAGAGCGCTCGAGAATAATATACCGTCCTCTTTGGAGGCGGCTCGGTATGTGGGAGCCATGGCGTCTGAGATGTAGGAGCCGTCGCCGGAGTCGGACGCGTAGCGGCGGAGCAGCCTTGATGGCGAGTTAGTACCAGACACCGCCCAAACCAACCGGTGAGAGAGAGTTGACGTTGTCCTGGAGGCACTTACTTCACATCAACGGCGAATTCGTCCCGGATCCGGGCGATGTGGAATCTGCAAATCTGGAACTTGACGTCAAGGCCGGAGAGCAGCTTCGTACGTAGATTGCTGGGCAGAGACGCAGCCCTGATGACGGTTTTGACGGCGTCGTGCTGGTCCAATACGGTCGCCAACAGCTGTTGGAAAACGGGCTCGATCTCTCCCTCGACAATGTCCCATTGAAACTCGAGCTCAGCGCGCATTTTCCAGGTCATCTCGGCATTCCAGTCGTTGGATCTCTTCCGCGTTTGATAGTGGCCATCATGAGCACACCACGCGTCATATTGTGCTGGGCGCGGGGATGGTTAGCATCCAGGGGCTAAGATGGTGGAGGGGGGTTCCCCTGAGCATACTCCAGTGCCACTGTCACCATTTCTGTGCTTCCGCAAGTGCTGCATTCGTCCACACCGGGTGGCGGTTATCTAATAGTCGTCTCGTTAGCGTGACTGAGACATGCCGTTTTCATTATCAGCCAGCGTCCGTACTTATCATATCGAGGATTTATTCTTCAAAGCACGTATTGAACTCAATGTCCAGTCGATCGAGTCCCCTTGCAAACTCGGTCGCCTGTTCGGAAGAGGGTCAGCTCATGTCGGAATACCCGGACATGTGCGAGGTAAGGGGAATTCATGTTAAGGTATTAAATACCAGCAGGACTGACTGACCAAGTCGGGAAGGTATGAAACAGGATGACATCTTGGGTGGGATGAATGGCGGAATAGTGATGTGAAGGGCATGGTGGTGGTTATGGGTGATGATGATGATGAAGGCGAAGACGAAGACGAAGACGAAGAGAAAGACGAAGAAGTGAGGTGAAGAAATATTCAAAACCTGGAGGTCTGATCCCCCAGGCATATATGCAACGCTTGCACAAGATATGTCTCCGAACCCTCCTTCGGAACATGCAATGGAATCGTGAACCTTAGGAGCAAAGAGCAAGAGAGCATAGGTACTCACCAACCAACCTCAAACTGCGCTTCAGCGTCTTCCCCCCAGCCAAAGCAACAGACGCCCTCCTGCCCCGTCGTCCCTCGCCTTCGGACCAGCGGTCGCAGCGGCCCAAAGTTGCGCCAACAGCCCGTCAACGCACAGCTCGAGCGAGTTGACCAGCCCAGACACCCTCGGCATACCCAGACCGGTCACGGCTCGAGGTCACGGCGACCGCCCGAGCAACTGCGCCTTGATTCTCTGCACGGCGCCCTCGGACATGTCCCGCAACATGCCCTCGCTGGGCCCTGGGCAATGTGTTAACGGTTAACCTAACCTCCAGCCTCTATGGACGTGTGTGTTCGGCCGCCGGCAGTGCTTTCGCTTCTCCAAAGTCGCCAAATCGATCAGGGTCCGGAGCAATTACACGAAAATACACGTTGAAGTTGAATTGCAGTTGAAATCTCCGTACATTTCAATTACACAGACGACCGCCGAAAATCCATGCAATCTCAACATGACCTCTGCAACGTGGATCCATTATTGCAAAAGTGGGCTCTTTGGCAGATGATAGTGATTGAGAGTATTTTGTATGGTAAACACTAACATGCTAATATCCTCCTGACAACGAAGCGGTGAGATGGTCGGCAGAACTCCCACCGCCCTACTGGCTGGTGAGGTTGGGGTTCTGGCCTACCCGCCACCATAATGGCTCCAGAAGCACCTGCAACCGTCGCCCCCGTTCTTGGGCGCACTGAAGAAGATCAAGCCTTTCTCTTCAAGCGATTTCCTGGCTACCTGTTGACGGAACCAAAGGGGACAGCGTGGTCGTGGG
>MU863656.1:32820-69701 GCA_033575675.1 Parathielavia hyrcaniae | reverse complement strand
GGAGTTAGCGATAACGGCTGGACAACCGATGAGCTTACCTTCGAGTGGCTTCAAGAGGTCTTTGAGCCACAAACTCGAAACCGGACTGTTGGTCAATATCGGCTTCTCATTCTCGATGGTCATGGAAGCCATTTGACGCCTGCATTCGACAAATTCTGCACTGAGCATCGGATCCTTACAGAGTGCATGCCTCCACACTCGTCGCACTACCTCCAACCTCTTGACGTCAGACCTGAAATCGATCAAGAAGCGAAGGTGACGGCTTGGTCCACCCGTGTGCAATTAAAGGCAAAAGGGCCGGTTCTGTGTGGTATCAAGGAAGCCATATTGGGGTTTGGCCGAACTTGTTCTCCCCGTCAGGTTCTTGAAGGGAAGGATGGGCCGACAGGTGCTGCCGACAAGATGTTATGCCCGAGGACGGCCGTGGAGCAGAGTTGTTCACGTCGACCCAGGCTCCGAGTCAGATTCTCGGATTCGCCAAAACATTGTGGGAGTGACCATTTGCAGAGTCATGGGCGAAAATGAAATCGGCTCTTTCAAGCCTGCTAATTATGTCGCAAATATTCCGCCCCCTGAGGTGAGCAGTCCAGTGTCAAGGTGAGCAAGGAAACAGATCGATGAAATCCGTAGCCGCCATACGCCGCCCTGCCCGATTCTGACATTGTGTGATACCTAGGCTACCGGTAAGGTGAGCCAAGTCGCCGAACTGCGGGATGCGGAATTGAGATCTCAGGTTGATGATATGGAATTCAGGAATCAGAGAGGATGAGAAGTTGAGAACTTGTTTGAATTCGATTGTGGTTGCCCCCACCAAGGCAAGCCCCACCCCAATACCCTAACCCTGAACGCCATCACAATGGAATCTCCCGAACCGCACGACGTCCTCCATCTGCTTCAAGTTCTCGTCTTTGATCCTAAGCTGGAAACCCGCGATTCCGTTGAAAATGAAGCCGAAACGTCGAAGAGCGCCAACAGGCCCGCTGGCGCTCGCTAATCGCAAGACCGACGAGCAATTCATAGCTGACTACTTTCAATCGAGGTCAGTCTCTTTTTGAATCAATTTAAGTCGGGGCGAGAAGCTTTTGTATTCTTGGGTGATCGCGTGCAGTTGATGTCTGGTGCTGATTTACTAACGCGTGCTTTGTAACTATGGCGACTCCAGGCTCGATGAAACGCCATGGGTGACAGCGTGGACCCATCCACGGACAGGAGTCGATTACACCATCAGCCTGGCGCAGTCGGGTCATCTCACCGAGGACGAACTCACGGCCTGCTTCCACCTGATTGAGCTGACAAGCCGGAAAGACTACGAGAACTCAGCCGGGAAATGGCACCCAGACCAGAAGCTGAAGGAGATGAGGTCGCCCGAGCTGCGCTACATTCTGGTCAAGGAGAAGGGCACCGAGTCCATCCGCGGGTTTACGTCGTTCATGCCAACTTACGAGGAGGGCGAGCCCGTCATCTACTGCTACGAGATCCACCTCGAGCCAGGCCTTCAGGGGTACCGTATCCAGACCAGACCCCCCCAAGGTCAAGGCAGCCGGAACTGATTGCAGAACACACAGGACGGGACTCGGCACCTTGCTGATGGGGTTTCACTCGACCGTGGCCTCCAACCTGCCGCCCATCACCAAGGTCATGCTGACGTGCTTCGTGTCGAATCAACGAGGGCTCGAGTTCTACAGGAAGTTGGGGTTTGAAATAGACGAAATCTCGCCCGGCCCAAGGAAGCTCCGGTTCGGCAAGACCTTCACCCCGGACTATGTCATCATGAGCAAACCCGTTCGGTCGAGTCCTGGCAGCGAGGTGTCGCCTGTCGCATGAGCCGGGCATGACCGCTTCCAGGTTCACGCGTTGAGCAGCGCAGGCTTCATCATGATTCGAATCAGGTCCCTTGTTGCAGAATTCGGTCATGGCGGGCTTGGATTCAGGCGGCAGATGTACAGCTTCGTCGGCTTGCTGAATTAATTACGTGATTGGGACATCCGACACACTCCCATGATCCTCATAGGTAAAGATACCTTGGGTGCCTAGCCACGCCCGAACAACATAACCCGCAACTTCAATCACACCACCACCCTGCTTCACAATTCTACTCAGTCTCAAGTCCCCAACTCTCCCAATCCTCGAGCCACCCTCTGCTCCCATCCTTCTATCCCGGCCACACCCTCCTGAAGAATTCCACCACCAGATGATCTCGGACCACATGCCCAGTTTCAATGGGATTATCAAACCCATGAGACCTTTCGAGGCCCATTTCCTCGACGGCCACCTTATCATTCAGCTTCTCCACCATCCACTGCTTCTCCACCGCTGTCATAAACTGTTTCAACCTTTTCCCGAGCGGCCCAATCACAGACATGACACGCCGCGGAAAGCCGTAGAGTGGCCGCGGGCCATACTGGGAAAAGTACAGTCCTCCGTACGTCTTGACGAGCAACGTCTCGACGTTGCCCCCGACGGCAGCAAAGATGCTGCGGGCCAGAGACCCGTCCAGGGCCGCGTTGATGAGCACGTCGTAGATATGCCCGTTGCGGTAGACCTCGAAGCCACGGGCATACCCGTCCCTTTCTCTGTTGAGATCGGCCGCCGCCGCCGGCCAGCCGGGCCCGGAAGGGTACGGTCTGGTGCGGGGCGTGTCGAAACCGGTTGGGACTATTCGCGGATGCGGGCTCTGGTCGGTGGCGGCCTCGGCCTCGGGAGAGTTGATCTTGAGTAGACGGGGAGGGCTGCAGTCCAGGCTCAACGACAGTCGGCGGAAGTTGGGTAGATGCTCGCCGATGTGGCGGTACAAGGCGACTTCGGCACTGCTGCCCCGCGATTTCTTGACTGGGACGGAGAGGTCCGTGAGGCGAGGGAAGGACGAGGTGAGCTCTTTGAGCCCATCCAGAGTCAGGTGCTGCTGCATTTGGCAGGCAGCCGGTTTGAACTGAGTCTCCGCTGGTACGAGCGACAGTCTCTCTAGCCTCGCGTTGTCAAAGGAAAAGACGTGCTGGGCATGATCCCACGCGGTAACTTCCAGTGCTTTTAGAGAAGGCAGGCCAGAGCAAAACGTCTCAATGGCCCGGAAGTAGTCGGACCTCGAACCTGTCGTCTCTTCCACGTTGAACGAGGGCAACTCGCAACGGAACGAAAGGGTAGTCAGCCTGGGAAGCCATGCTCTCCCCAGCGAGACAAGTTGTTCCATAAAGATGTGCTGGACCAAATATAGCGTACGCAGCAGGGAGAAGTCGGTGAGGGCCTCAGACTCTCAACGCAATTGTGCCCACCCCCGAATATGGCGTCGTTGGGAGCAATACTTTATCCACCTGTGTTTGAGGCTCAGGTGTGTTAGCTGGCCATCGCCGGTGGGGGAGGCACCGTGGTCCTCGTTTCGCTGTCCTCCTTGGCTGAAAAACGTGTTGGGACTCCAGGTCCCACGGGAGCGGCGGTCCTAGTCTGTGACTGCCCGTGGAAAGTGAACGGAAAAGTTGGCAGTGAAGTTCTCCGAGGCTGGGATTGGCGAGGGGGCATCATGTTCAGCAGACGTACTGCCAGACACGTTCATACTTCGGAGACACGATGAGAGCGGCCCTTGTTTCACCATCCACAAGACAGCATCGAGCGGTCGGGAGGGAAGCTGCTCCTCACCACGGACACCACCCTTGACGCGCCGCATCCTGTGCTGGAGCCAAATGCTGGAGAGACGTGGAGAAGTAATGAGCTCCCACTCATGGCGGTCAATGGCGGCCGAGCCGTCGTAGGCGCTCCGTAATCTGAACGTGTGCAGGTGCAGCCGGATCTGTCTGCTCATGCTGTCGGCATGAATCGCCTTGAGCAGACAAGGTGGGAACTGTGACGGGCATCGGTAGACCACATCGGCCAAGCCGGGAAGCTGCGAGACAAGATCGGCCAGCGGCTGCCATTGGTGGTCGGCGTCGTAGGCCGCGCTGGCAGGAACGCGGTCACCGTCGTTCCAGAATGCCGGGGAGTCACCACGGCCGTGATCCGACCCGAACTGGAAGCCGTGTAGTCGGGCGCGGGTGGCTTCCCAGGAGGTTGTTGTGGGCAATGCAAAGTGCCACGTCGGCCTATTCTTTTTGTAGTCCAGGGGCGCGTCATCCTCGCTGTCCGAATATTCTGACTCTTCAAACCCGTTTGGGTTCGTGCCGCCGAAGCCTGTTGTGTTCCAGGGATTATCCAATCGCCGCATTCGGCCAACGATGACGAGGCGCCGGACGTGTTGAAACAGATCAAGTTGATGCCGTCGTAGCGAATGCTTGCACGCATCGACATCCTGCGAGAGTTGGGCAGGCTTAAAGATGATGAACGTGGTGATGTCGACGAGGACTGGCGCGGCGATTGCGAAGCAATGCTTATTTGCCAGCGAGAAAGCTGCGAGGCTGGGAATGTGGGAGTCGTATAGGAAATTGCAAATCTGGCTGAGAATCTCCGTTGGGAGCGTCGTGAGCGATGGGTGCGCCATCTTCCAGGTTGGTAGTTGGCACCCCTCTGTCTCCCAAGCTCAGCAAGCTGTGAATCTCTAGGTTCAAGGGTAAGCAAGACTTCTAGGAGACACATGTCAGTTTCCTTCCTTGCAGATTTACTGCATGGGAAAACTAACCGTTGATCGTATAATGCACTGTGTGACTGTGAATGGTGGGTGGTAGCTTCAGATTGTTGGTTGTTAAAATGGAGGAGGTTGCAGCTCAATGGTCGGACAAACGGGTTTGAGGATGGGAATCGATTTGATTGATTGAGGGTAATGGCCCCAAAGGCCAATGGCCTTACTGCTGCCCGCAAACTCAACTGTGCAACTGACTGACTGTGTGAATGATCTGAACAAGTAGAGAAGAGGGAAGAGTTCCGTGGCCCAGTTTGGACCAGTTTTAAACCCGATTTCACCCCGAGGGGTTCCTTCCCGAACGAGTCGGTCCCTCCTTTTGAGCTGCGCGCCAACAAGCCAACAAGCACCAAAGTAATTACACATTACTCGCCTAACCGCATATCCGTCCAGGTGCCCGCCCGTAAGGCTTCACCTCCTTCTCCTCCTTATCCTGATGGGAAGCTTCCGATCTGGGCCCATTGCACCCGTCGGGAACACCTTCATATCCGGCTTCGCGCACCGCGCCGACGCGGGATCGAGCAGCTCAATCTCAAATTCACGCATCATGACAGCCACGGCAACCAACAGCTCCTGCTTGGCCAGGTGCCGCCCGGGACAGATTCGGCTGCCGCCTCCGTAGGGATAAAAGTGGCACTGCAAGGCGGCCGTGTGGCTGATGGGTTTCGCCGTCTTGTCGTCCTGTGCTGTCTTCTCCTGCTTCTTGTAGGAAGACGACGACGTGTAGAGTGTGTGGTCTGGCTTGCGCGCGGGACCACTCGTCGGATCGTCGGGATACTCGAGAAAACGCTCGGCCCAGAAACTATCCACGGGGTGTTCCGGCTTCCCGTCGGGGAGAATGCGGCCCGTGTTCCAAAAGTCTGTGTCGTGCGCGCCGAACCAGACGATCGACATCATCAGGGCGTCTCGCGGGATGCTCCAGCCGCAGAGCTTGAAGTCGTCGGCCACGGGGTTGCGCGCCGACGTGGTGGCGGCGCAGTAGCGCAGAGACTCGAGGTAGATGCCGTTCAGCAGCGGCTTGCTGCACAGCGCCGCCACGTCGAACAACCCCGTCACCTCGTCAAGGCACTCCTCAAACTCGGCCATGACGCGCCCCGTCAGGTTCTCCGAGAGCAGCACGTTCAGCAGCACCCACAGCGTCGCGGGGATCACGTTGGCAGTCCCCGCCCACAAGAAGCCGAGGTCCATGCTGACGCAGCCGTCGAGCGAGAAGCCGGCCTTGTCGAACTTTTCGGCGCGAGTGCGAATCAAGCGAGCGCCCCAGATCGGCTCGTAGTCCACGCCCGCCAGCGCCGGGTCCCGGTAGTCGAGCTGACTCCTGGCGTGGGTGTACCACTCCTTTAGGGACGCCAGCACCTGGTCGCGGGCGGCATAGGCGCGAGCAGCCATCCAGCGCGGCGTGCGGCGGAGGTATGTGAGTAGGTGCTTGTCAAACTCCCAGAAGTCGCGGCTGAAATCCGGGCACAGCTCGAGCAGGCGCTCGCCGAGCATGGCGCGGCACGAGGCGCGGAACATGTGGTCGCGCAAAAAGGCGTACATGTCCGGCAGCTCGGTCCACTGCTCGCCGACCTGGTCCGTCGTCGCCAGCTGAGAGGTGTAGTTCGTCTTGAACCGCGTCATCAGGGCGTCGAGCGCAGCGCCGCTAAGGTGGGCGTTGAGGTCGTGGTGCTGGTGGTAAAAGACGCGGTGGGCCGGGTTCATGTGCTCCCACCCGTCCAGCGGCTTGGCCGTGTCGCCGGAGCCGTCGCGCTCGTAGACGGCCACGTCGGCGGGTTTCATCCCGACTGTCCAACACAGTCAGTCATTGCTTGCCCATGGAGGTTGACTCGGGAGTAGTATCTCGGGAGCAAAAAAGGGTTCTCCAAAGGGGTAAAAGGACACAAAACTGCATACACTGGTCGCGCATGGCGACGATGATGATGGGCTTCATTGACAGGTCCCGCGCGTGTCTGAACATTGCCTGCGCCGGCTCGCCGTAGGGAATGTAGTACATGTTTTCGAGCCCGATTTTGAGGCGAAACGGCATCCTGCCGAAGCGGCGTCTAGGAATAACAGAGAGGTGAGTTTCGTTTCGTCTAACTAGCTGAAACCTGAGGGAGTGACGGGTGGACTTACAGCGTTCGGGAAATGAAGCCCTCCGTGTCATAGGCAAACTGGAAGGTGTTCCCAGCCACCGGCACCGCGTACGGCACCGATGGGGGATCGCCTTTGCCCCGACTCGTGGCCCTGCTGGCGTTGAGGGTGGTCAGGGCGTAAGTGAAAATGAGCGGCAACAACAACGCGATTGCCGCGCTCACAATCGGACGTCCATTCCAAGACTCTCCTCCTGTTAGCGCGCCGCCAAACAGTGGTTCCACTAGCACCTGCAACCCCATGCCGCTCGTCAAGGTCGCTCAGCAGATGACAGTTGGTTTAGTCGAAGTTGAGAAGGCACAGTCGGTCGCGAGTCGCGACTGGCTTTTTCAATCGGGTAATTATGTACGTGGCGCGTGGCGTCAGCCGCAGCGTAATTTTAACGCCGATCGCCGGCACCCTCCCCTTGTGTCGGGCCCCGGCCTCCCAAGCTGAGAACACAAAATAAGCCCTGGTCTAGCTGGTCAACTGGTCAACCGCCTTCGAGCTGCCGCCATATTTCTGCAGTTTTCAAACGTTGATCTTCATTGAGTTCTTCATCTTTCTACAGGGCCTATCCGTACGGGGATGCCTGATCTTTAGTCAAACGTTCGACCCGAGGCTGGATTTAATTGGTTTCGGCCGACCAGGGTGACAGATACATTGAGGGTTAGCCACATTGAGGAGGTTCAAATATTGAAGAGAAAAGACACCAAAAGGATATCAAGAAGAGCGAAGAAGTTGACATCAACTCATCCTCAGGTACAAAGGTACCTTAGGAAGCGAAAATCGCAGAAGGGAGAATAGGCCTAAGTTTGCTACCTCCAACGCAGGAACCCAAGCTTCAAAGGCGATGTTTACAACAAATGTGTAAGAAATTTGACAAGAGAGAGAAAAGAAACGTGAAATAGAATAGAACAGATTGAGGTTCTCCCCGATTCAGGGAAATCAGGGATCAAAAAGTGCGGTTTGTGTGGATCGAACACACGACCTTCAGATTACTTTCTTGAAGTTTGACTTCAGTCTGACGCTCTCCCAACTGAGCTAAACCCGCTTCACCTGAGAGTATATGGTTGTGACTAGCTGTCTATAGCAGCAACAACCAGCACAGAAGTATGGAGTCAGAGAACCACGAAAGAGAAGACGCTGCATGGCGTATGGAAGTCAAGATGGCTAGGTACTAATAAAAGGAATAGGTCTTGAAGTGTACGTAGTGGGGAGGCAGACCATGTCCGTCGTTGCCCGTCAACAACATCTCGGAATGCCGTACGTTTCTTTCTTCGGAACATTGCTGAAAAAGACAGCAACACCCAACCTTCGGGCAACAGTATCTCATTACCAGGTTGTACTACGACACAAGCCGAGCCCACAAACTAAGTTTGCACACCTCAACGCCTGCTCCCAAATTCCCTACTATATTACCCTCCCAGCTACTCCGTACCTTAGATCACTCCCTCTTCTTCCCCTTGCCCGCCTCGGCCGTGTCCCGCCTGCGCTTCAACCAGGCCTTCAGCTCATTGATCAGCCCCATGACCAGGGGCACGGCCACAGGCCCCAACAGCGGCAGGTAGACGGCAACCTTGTGCTCGTCCGGGAAGTACAGCTGACCAACCATGCTCTTCTCAAAGAAGGCGCGCTCGGCCTCGGCCTCGGCGACGCGCGCGTGCGCCAGGCCCTCGGGCCCGCCGAGCGTCTCGCAGGCCAGGCGCAGGTGCCTGATGGTCTTGGCCACGCCATCGGCGACGCTGCGCGGGATCGAGATGGACGGGAGGGCGAGCGCGAGGCGGGCCAGCGAGCCGAGGGTCGAGGACGCGCGGAGGAGGAGGTCGGCGGACCGGATGCGCGCCAGCGTCGAGAGCCGCAGCGGGAGGGAGCCCGACTGCGGGATGCCCGTGAGCGAGAGCAGGTGCGAGGTGAAGGTCAGGAAGGGCTGCTTGAGCGCCGAGGCCGCGAGATGCGTCGTGTCGTGCGGGAGCGGGAGCAGGTAGACCGTGCCCCACTGCGGGATCAGCCATGAGTGAGATGCTGGCGCTGAGGCGTCGTCGCCCTCGCTTGAGCTCTGCTGCGACGGCGTGGCAATTGTTTGGTCTCCGACGAATACGATGAAATTGATGGTCGGCGCACCCCCAATCGACGGCGACAGCGGCCACTCGGCGGCATTGATGAAGGATGAGAGGTCTTCCTTGTTCAGCACCTCGTTCTGGACGCCCGGCGCTGCGTACAGCTGCACCTGCGTGTCGATGGTGAAGTTGTGGATGGGAGAGAGGATATCCAGCACCGGCTTCATGTACTCGTCGATGGCCCCCTCAATATCCCAACTGCTCGGCAACGGCCCGCCCGTAAACAACGAAAAGGTCAAGTGGTATGTCGGCGCGTACCTCAGCGACCTAGCGGGGCGTTTGGAGAGCGCATCGGAGGCGTCGGGCGAGAGTCCTTGCGGCCGGTGGTCGGAGGGAATGGAACTCGCGGACAGCAGGGACGAGATGGCAGCCTGCTCCTCGGCGAAGGCTGACCGCAGCTGGCTGGCGATATAGGTGGCAAGGGGCGAAGAGGAAGAGGTGGGCGAGGGGATACCGTTTGGCGGATATGTAATGTCGAGGACCGGCTCATGCGGTTCGAAATTGGCTGTCGATGTCTCTCCAGGCGCCAGCCGGATGGTCAGGACGCTGTCGCGGTCGTAGTGGCTGGTACCCGATGGCGGAGCCAACTGCAAACGCAAGTGGTGTCCGGAGAAGTCGTTGAGGTCGTCGAGCGCATGCTGGGTGAGTCGGAGAAGGTGCTGAGCCTCGTGTTCTTGAAGCGCATTGGCCTGGATGGAGATGTGCAGCGGGAAGACAGGGCGGCAGGCCTGGGAGTGCGAGCAGTAAGCATACGGCCCGCGGCGGAGAGACGAGATGTCGGTAGCACACCTTTCCGTCGGACCAGTCTAGCATCTCTTGCAGAGGCAGGTTGGCCCTGTAGATTGTCGTTGTCTTCCACCATATTGGCAGCCCAAGACAGAGCACGATCAGCCAGAACGAGAGGATGATATGGCTGCGCCGCCGTCTGTCGGATGGCTTTTCGGGTGGTGGCTGCTTTTTTTTGGCTGGTGCTCCATTGTTGTTACTCGGTGCTATTGCGCCGGTGGAGGTACTCTCGAGTTTTGCCGCGCCATTACCGGGCGGTTGTTGAGTCGACATGGCGACGGCAAGCGGGTTGCCCGTCCATCAAATCGAGGTTTCGCCGCAAACGACACGCTCTTGACTGCGCTGGTGCGCGGGCCTTGGCGCGAAAGGACCGAGTGGAATACAGTGCATGCAGCGAGGCACACTGACACGGATACAACGAACCTCTGCTTGATACGATTACTAAGGCCAGCATGGAAGCCCCACTTCGGAAGGTCCCCGAATTCATGCAGGTACCGATTGTTCTTGCCGTCCAACCTAGAATTTGCCGTTTGAAGCTCGGTGACAAGACGTCGGTTTCACATGCCATTTGGCTTCGCTGTCAGATGAAGGATAAGTGATTGCTGCGGCCTTGACTATTCACGTCCATGACTCGCCATCGCGCCTGGTGCTTCCATGTTGGCTGCCGAACACTCTGCGCAAGTGCCAGCGTGACGCTGCAAGCGTTCGGCACAATGCATTCATGGCCTGTGGATCTGGGCCGCTGCGTGAGAGGGTCTGGTCTCGGAAGGCGACCGGAGAGGCGTCCCACTACCCATCAACTTCGCATTCAATCGAGGTATACTTCCAGCACCCCATCCCGCGCCGCGAGTTCATTTTCCCCCAATTTGAACTCGCTACGCTCGAGTACATGGCAAACGCAAGGTAGCGTTTCCCGGCTCCTGATCCCGGTTTCTGGTGTTTTCGTCGCGGGGTGATCTGAACATCATCAAAAACGCCAAACGTGGAAACAGCCGAGGCTCATCAATGATCACGAGCGACTCCAGCTCGGACGCGCGTGGATGAACACCGTGACCTGCCATTTCCTTCTTTATTATCACTGATCACTCCCGTCTTCGTCTTTCAACATTGCGCTTTTCTCTTATCCCCATCAATGACGCCTGGTAGTGAGAGCTGGCGTGAACTTTCGATTTTTGAGTTTCGGTGGAACTGCTCGTAACCACCTGTTGACCATGGCTACATGTAAGTACTCGACTGGGCACATGTCGATCGGGCCTCGACTGATTCCCACAGCGCATCTACCTCTTTCCATCACTCTGCCGGCTGTGGCCGCCGCAGCAGCGTATCTGAACGCCAAAACGCTCTTCTCCTACGACTTCAACCTCCTGGCCTCCATCGTCCCCACAATTACGTGGGCGGGTTGGTGGAAATCCCGGGGCCGTCTCAACATCTTCTACAGGCTCGAGGACCTTGCGACGTCAAAGTCGACGGAGAACCGCGTGTTTTTGCGCTTCGAGGACAAGACCTACACATATGCACAAGCCTACGACACCAGCTTGCGCTATGCCGACTGGCTGAAGACGCGACGCGGCGTCCAGAAGGGCGAGATGGTGGCTCTGGACTTCCAGAACACCGACACCTTCATCTTTCTCCTCATTGCGCTCTGGTCCCTCGGCGCCGTGCCGGCCCTGATCAACTACAACCTGACGGGCAAGCCCCTGGCGCATTGCGTGAAGAAGGCGACGGCCCGCCTGGTCTTGGTCGACCCTTCCGTTGCCGAGAACGTTGGGGAAGATGTCCGGGCGGAGTTGGGCCAAGTGAGCTTTGAGGTCGTCACCCCAGAGATGGAGGCCCAGATGTTGTCGCATGACGCCGTTCGCCCCCCAGATGAGGACCGGGCCAATGTCACGCCGGACGGCATGGGCATCCTCATCTACACGAGCGGCACCACCGGGCTGCCCAAGGCTGCGATAGTGTCGTGGGCCAAGATAGCCGTGGTCGGTGGGTTCACTTCTCGCTGGGTCGGGACAAAAAAAAGCGACGTGTTCTACACGGTAAGTCTCGCGTTGCCCGAGCAGACATGCCACACGGGCGCTGCTTGAACGTTGTTTTAACTCGATCATCAAAGGCAATGCCGCTGTATCACAGCACCGCCATGCTGCTCGGCTTCGCCCACGCGCTCTCGGCCGGCGCCACCTTTGCCATGAGCCGCAAGTTCTCGACCAGCTCGTTCTGGGACGACGTCCGCAAGCACGACGCCAACATCATCCAGTACGTCGGCGAGACGTGCCGCTACCTGCTATCCGCGGCGGCCCGCACCGACCCCGTCACGGGCGAAAGCCTCGACCGCAAGCACAACGTGCGCGTGGCGTTTGGCAACGGCCTGCGGCCGGACGTGTGGAACCGGTTCAAGGAGCGGTTCGGCATCGAGACCATCGCCGAGTTCTACGGCGCGACCGAGGGCAGCTTCGCCACGTGGAACCTCAGCCGCAACGACTACAGCATGGGCGCCATCGGCCGCAGCGGCACCCTCTACAACATGCTCCTGGGCCGGTCCGTCGCCATCGTCGAGGTCGACCACGACACGGAACTGCCCCTGCGCGAGCCCGCCACGGGCCTCTGCCGCCGGGCCCCGCGCGGCGTGCCCGGCGAGCTGCTGTTCCGACTGCCGCCGGGGGACGTCGAGTCGCGGTTCCAGGGCTACTACGGCGACAAGGAGGCGACCTCCAAGAAGATCATGCTCAACGTCTTTGCCCGGGGCGACGCCTGGTTTCGCACGGGCGACGTCGTCCGCTGGGACGCCGAGGGCAGGGTCTACTTCCACGACCGCATCGGCGACACGTTCCGCTGGAAAAGCGAGAACGTGTCGACCGCCGAGGTCGCCCACGTCGTCGGCCTGCACCCGGCCGTGCTCGAGGCCAACGTGTACGGCGTCGAGGTCCCGGGTCACGAGGGCCGTGCGGGATGTGCGGCGGTCGTGTTCAAGCCCGAGGCCCTGTCGGCTAGCGGTGGGAATGGTGGTGGGCTGCCCAGCGACAAGACGCTCCGCACGCTGGCGAGCCATGTGCGCGCGGGCCTGCCCAAGTACGCGCTGCCGCTGTTCCTGCGGGTGGTCAGCTGCGGGGCCATCCAGACTACGGGCACGAACAAGCAGCAGAAGATGAGCCTTCGCAGCGAGGGCGTCGAGCCGGGCAGGACGGGCGCCGACGAAGTGTTTTGGCTCAAGGGGGATTCTTATGTCAGGTTCAGGGCCGAGGACTGGAAGGCACTGCAGGGCGGGAGGGTGAAGCTGTGAGGATGAATGTCTCGTCTCTTATCTCTCACTGGCTTCGGGCTTGTTCCCCCGTGACCTTTCCTCCTTTTTATAGCTCATAGTCGCGACGGTGTGCGATGCCTCATGGGATACGGTTCTGGGCAGGAGTTACTGGTCATTGGTCTCTGATTATCTGTGTACCTCTAAGCACTACACTCTACGAGCGGTTTCTGATTGACATCGGTTGCCACTGATGAATCTGGTATGTCGGCCATGACTGTCCCCGTGGAATTGCCAGTTTCCCACATACCCGCCGGGTGCCCCTCTAATAGTACGAGTCAGCTTTGCGGCATACCCCGTGTAGCACGGGTGGCTCCAGAACGAGATGGTCGGCTTAAGCTTCAAGTGCCGATGGGGGAAGTCGAAGTCAAGCCGTCAGGGGCTTTGCCGACTCCGCCCGGTCATCGAAAAGATTATTCATCCTTCATAAACCTGTGCTATGTATACTGTGGTATCAACATGTCAGATACTGATTGTTTGCACCGTCTCCGTTGCCTGCGGCCTTCGTCCATCAAGGTTCCTCCGGGGACCCTCACTGAGGTCTCCGCTTTTTGATGTCATTGAAGACGCCCATCGTCGGTCGACGCCCATGCAGCTCTCTGGCACCCTCTCGAGCCTGTCTCAGTGGATACTACCTACTTATAATTGCACCAGCGGCATCTTGGTGGATTTCTGTACGAGGCATTCCGAGTGACTGGTGTTGCGGCAACCGAGCGATGTACCACTGTAATCAAGCTGACCAATGAAGCACGACGCCGCATCGGCACGGAGCGTCGAATTCTTTCTTGTCGGGAAATGGACATCGTTTGCAATTTAAGACCAAGTTGTTGGGCTGATCGGGGTCTCTTGCAAACGAGGGTCTTTCCAGACAGTGGAGGGGTTTGACCCGCCGTAATCACGCAATCCACTGGCTTCTCCACGCGCTGCTTTGGAGGGGTCAATTACCCCGCGTCATTGCACCTAAACCGTCACCAAGTGACCAAGGGCTACTTTTCGGCTCCAGAGAAGCATTGTGTGTGGATGAAGCCAAGAAGGAAGTACATAGAAGCGGGATTATGAATTCAGAAAAGTCGGGGGACGGCTCTTAATAAACACTTGCCCACTTACCTGCCCCCCCTCACCAGCCTGGCGATCTCTCATCTACTGCCCACCCCAAAGAGACATTTCCCTGCCTCCCGTGTGATTGTTCTTCCTCCTTGCCAGACAGACTACGATACTTTTAGCACATCACCGACAACATGGCTGAGCGTACCGCACCGTATGCCTCCTCTCCGCCCGTCCATGAGCTGAGGTGATCCGGCTGACATGACGCTCGCAGCCTCCGCCTGGGCTCGATTGCCCCCAACTTCCAGGCCGACACGACCAAGGGCCCAATCGACTTCCACGAGTTCATTGGCAACAACTGGGTCATCCTCTTCTCCCACCCCGAGGACTACACCCCCGTGTGCACGACCGAGCTCGGCGAGATGGCCCGTCTCGAGCCCGAGTTCAGCAAGCGCGGCGTCAAGCTCATCGGCCTCTCGGCCAACACCCTCGGCAGCCACGAGGGCTGGATCAAGGACATTGACGAGGTGACGGGCTCGCTCGTCGGCTTCCCCATCATTGCCGACAAGGAGCGCAAGGTGGCCTACCTCTACGATATGTACGTGGGGTATCTGTGAAAGAAGTGCTCGGGTCTGACTCGCATACAGGATCGACTACCAGGACACGACCAACGTGGACGAGAAGGGCATCGCCTTCACGATCCGGTCCGTCTTCATCATCGACCCCAAGAAGACGATCCGCACCATCCTGTCGTACCCGGCGTCGACGGGCCGCAACAGCGCCGAGATCCTCCGCGTCGTCGACTCGCTGCAGACGGGCGACAAGCACAAGATCACCACCCCGATCAACTGGGTGCCCGGCGACGACGTCATCGTGCACCCCGCCGTCAAGGGCGATGAGGCCACCAAGATGTTCCCCGAGATGCGCGTCGTCAAGCCGTACCTGCGCTTCACCCCGATGCCCAAGACCGCCTGAGAATGAAACCAAATGGCCGGGGGAGTGTGAGGGGTCGGTAGGTCGGAGGCGATAAGATACGGATACTACCCAGCGAGGGCAGGAATCAATTCCGTCGTCGTCGCGGAACGGTGCGTTCGCTGCATGGTTCATGGTTGCGGGGCTGGAAAGCTGGAGCGAGTTGGGCGGGCATGAAACGGAAATGGGATGGCTCTCGAGTCATGCTTGATGTAATGCATGCCGCGATCGAATTCCGCCGCCAGTCTAGACAGCACCCTCGGTAGTCCCTCAAAGATAGCGGTATCGAGTCTCTCGACGACGATCTTCTCCCAGCCCTGTCCCGTTCTGACTCGAGCATCTCCACGTGGCCGTCATGGCACTAGCGGGTGCCACGCTCGTCCCGCCAAGTGATAGCTGCCTTCTAGAAGACTCTGGTGAAACACCGATCCAATTGTCGTCCCTTTGCAGGCCAAAAGGAATCAAGCGTTGAGTCGACGCGTACAGGCATTCGTTCCTCTTGCGTCCTGACTTCTGAGACTGGCAAGAGCCCCGAGCTCCCAGCAGCCCACCCCTGCCTGTTGAGTAGAGTGTGACATGGAAGGGTTCTTCTGGAAGCCCACTGGTTTTCTACAGCTAACTAATAGGTAGGTAATCAAGAACATGGACTCAACTCTAAAGTCAACGTGGCATAGGTTCGTTGTCCTCCTTTCCAACTTTTAATAGATGCCTTCACTCTGTTTTCTTCTGATACTTGTTGATACTTTTTTACTTCCCCATTGGACAGTCTGTCTTTTTCTCCTTTCTCATCCAAGTTCTTTCCCTTCCCCGTCAACGAATAATCCGGGACCCGAGTGCCCCACTAACAACCTGCCAGCCGGATCTGTGCGCTCGCAATTTAGCCAAAGAGCAGCGCGCGTCTAGAGCGTCAACCCCACATTGTGGAACCGATCATGGGCGGCTTGAATTCCTCGTGGCATCTGCAGCGCATCCTCAATTCATCTTCGCTCTTCCCTTTGGAGCGCATGGGCATCTTTTCTGGTTATCACCACCCCAGAGTCGCTCGATTCTTTACCTGCTGGCCTGGGCTGTGACCACCCGCGACTCCTGGCATCGACGGCTTCTGACTCGGCCCGCGCGAGAAATCACACAAGTCCGCTGACTCCAGACCGAGCCGAACCCCCCCTTTTTTCGTCCCATCGGCCCATGTCCGAGCGCGCGCCCGGGCGTCTGGTGAACGGACCTCCTTGGGAACTACTTTCCTCCACCACCTTCCGCCCGCGCGATTCGTATGCGTGAGCTCGAGGACCAACCCGGATCAAGTTCGCCATCCATCAGGTACCGACTGTTGTAGGTATGTCATCTCATCCCTTCCACATCTCCACGTTTCTCTTGCCCCCGCTTTGTTCCGTCTCATCAACGGCGCGCGTGCCCGGGGAACGGTTCCGCTCCCCACCCCGGTCGCCGTGCCCATTTTGTGCGAGTCGACCGCCCCAACCCCCGGCCTCGCTTACATGCTATGCTTTGCGGATCTCCTGTTATTTGACAAGCTCTCCGCCACCGCTGCCTCCTCTGTCCCGTGCGACCAAGATCGCTGGTGGATTCATGGAGTACCGTGCGTGACTCGGCTGAGGTCAAGGCTCCACGAAGGGGATCGCTATCAAGTCTTCCCCGGCCCATCTCTGTCTCTCATCAGTCCCCCCAGCCCCGTCAGTCCACCACGGTTAAGGGTCGCCTTCATGAAGCTGTCTTTCACTTGACAGGCTGGTGCTGTCACCGCCCCTTTAGTGGCGGGACATGCCAAGAGAAGCACTTCTTGAGGTTTTCTTTCAACTTCCGCCGGCACCTGTTGTGACCACATCTGCACGGCCATATCTTGCTTTCTTTCACCCTGCCGCATATCTCAGCTGCCCCTGACCTTTGTTCGCTGGGCTCCAACACCACCCAAAACCCCCCCGAGCACGGCTTCGTGCTGGCTCGCCGACTTGCGGTTTGCAAACGCAAGCGCCGCACTTTCCCATCGCGCCTACCATGTCGGGCTATGGGCTAACCTTCGGAAAACCAGCCCAGCAGCAAGCCGAGGCCGACGACTACCTTGGCCGGCCGTCCGATTCCGAATCAGAAGAACGAGTACCCTCCAAGCCGCGCCCGGATCTCTTTTCCTCGGCCATCCGCGGCTTCAAGAGGATCACGCCCGGAGGACCCTCTCTAAGACCCTCCCAGCTATCTTTGCGCCGGACTGCCGAAGCACACGCCCCTCCGCTCGAGAGGTCCGCAGCCTCTGCGCCGCTTCTGCAAGGACAGCTTCGCCCGCCGTTGACACAACATGCGCGAAGTCTGAGTCTGCAAGACAGCCTCGCAAAACCCTTACCCGAGCCACCCCCGCCCACGCTTTCTCCCACGAGCCCTCTCTCACCCTTGGCCCTTCAAGGCCCGTCACAGAGTCTGGCTACAGCGTTTGACACGGAGGATCAACAAAGGAACGACAGCCGCCCCGGCACCATGGAATCGGCGTCATCGATGGAGATGAGTGGGACTTTGTACCCGAGAGGACAGTTCGGCCAGGTCCAGGACGTGAGCTATAACAGCAGCCAGAGCAGTCTCCAAGATGGGCAGGATGACCGGAGCGATCATCTGACCCCCAAGAGCACTGGCCCGATGTCCGCCGGGCCGTCACCAAGTATCGGACAGTCGAGGACGCAGACGGGAGGGACAGCGGTTGGCACGGCGACTCCATCCGCACACCTGTCTGGGTTAATGTGCAACGTGCACAGGACGACGGGAAGGGAACCACATCCTCTTGTTGGGGCCACGACCACGATCCTGGGCGACAAGCTCTACGTCTTTGGCGGGAGGATATTGTCCAGGAGCCGGCCGGCGCCCCTGACGGCGGATCTGTACGAGCTGGATCTGATCCGTCGCCATTGGACGAAGCTCGAGACGTCGGGCGACATACCGCCGCCCCGTTACTTTCATTCCATGTGCGCGCTGGGAGACACCAAGATGGTCTGCTACGGCGGAATGTCGCCGACCACGAGCCAGAAGAACATACCACAAGACCAACAACCCGAAGTCACAGTCATGTCGGACATTTACGTCTACGACGTGCCAACCAGAAAGTGGACCTTCATCCCGACTCAGGACGCGCCTCAGGGCCGATACGCACACTGTGCATGCGTGCTCCCGTCTTCGGCGACGTTTGCCTCGCATCGAGCCCCGCTCTCGGCGCTGCAGCACAATCCCTCGACTGGCAACCCGAACGAGGGCCGGATAGGCATCAACATCGACGGGACTGGTGGTGCCGAGATGGTTGTCGTCGGCGGCCAAGACGCTTCGAACCACTACATTGAGCAGATTAGCGTCTTCAACCTGCGCAGCCTGAAATGGGTCTCGACCCAGCCGCTGGGCAAGAGCTGTGGTGCCTATCGCAGCGTGGTGGCGCCGCTACCGCCCTCCGTCACAGCCAAGCTCGGCAAGACGTTCCCCGGGGCCGGACGGCAGGAGATCGGGGGCATCAGTCAGGAGGCGAGAGAGCCCGGCTCCAGCATGCTCATCTACAGCAACTACAACTTTCTAGACGTCAAGCTCGAGCTGCAGATACGCTCACCCGACGGACACCTCACGGAGCGGGCCATGAGCGGCACGTACAGTCCCCCCGGGCTTAGGTTTCCCAACGGCGGGGTCATTGATACGCATTTTGTCGTGAGCGGCACGTACCTCACCTCGTCCAAGCAGGAATACGCGCTCTGGGCGCTAGACCTGCGGACGCTCACCTGGAGCCGCATCGACGCCGGCGGCGCCGTGTTCAGCCAGGGCAGCTGGAACCGCGGCGTCTTGTGGAACCGGCGGAACACGTTTGTCGTGCTTGGCAACCGGAAACGGAGCCTTGTGGACGACTACAACCACCGGAGAATCAACTTTAGCAACGTCTGCATGGTCGAGCTTGAGGCGTTTGGGTTCTACGATAACCCCCGAAAGACGGCGCCCTTGAGCGGCTTTGTCAGCGCCAGCAGTCCCTACACGGGTCCCGGCTTGAGCCTGGCCCGTAAGGCGGGCTTCACGGCCGGCGGGAGGTTCCACAGCCGCGCTGCCGAAGAATTGGGCGAAAAGGCGCTCGTGTTGAGGGAGCTGGCCGATATGGATATCCTCTGCATCGGTGGCGAGCGGATACCGGTCAACTCGAGGATCGTCGCGAGGAGATGGGGTCCATACTTTGTCCAGCTGCTGAGGGAAGGCACCGCCACCCAAGATGGCAGCGACGCCGCGACGCTCCGATCCAACTCGGTCTCCGGGCCCAGCGGCTCGATCCGGGCGTCCAACCTCACCATCACCCCGACCAACATGAGCGGCAGCACGCTGTATTCCATCAACAGCTCCAGCAGCAAGTCCAGCAACAACAGCATGATGGCGGCACCGTCCGGTGGTACTGTGGCGGCAGCCGTCGACCCAGCCGCCATCAACACGGCCCCGACGCCGCGCACGCTCGCGCCCAACAGCCGGCCCCGGTGCCTCTACCTCCCGCATACCTTCCTCACCGTCCAGGCGCTGCTCCACTTTGTATACACGTCGAGCCTGCCCGCGCCGTCGTCGCCGCTCTGTACGCCGCAGATCCTCTGCAGCCTCCTCCAGATCGCGCGGCCGTACCGCGTCGACGGCCTCGTCGAGGCCGTCGTCGAGCGCCTGCACGGCCTGCTCGACAGCCGCAACGCGGCGGCCGTGTTCAACGCCACGGCCATGGCGGCCGGCGGGGGCCGCGGGATTGATGGGTCGCTGAATCCTAATTTCTTTCCGGTGGCGGCCGGGCTGGATGGGTTGGGCGGTGGTGGTGGTGGTGAGGGGCCAGTGACAGGGGCGGGTGGGAGTAGGAGCGTGGCTGGCAGTGAGACGGGCGCGGATGGGACTGGTTCTGGTTCTGGGACTGGTTCTGGTGGTGCTGGTGGGAAAAACAAGCTCAAGATCAGCACGGCTGGGCTGCCTAGGCCGGGCAGCGACGAGCCCCTGAGCGCCACGTCGGCGAGCGACATGAGCGGGAGCGAGTGGAGCGCGTCCGAGTTTGGGGATAGTGAGAGGGGCGGCAGTGGGAGGGAGGTTTGGGGTGGGGACCTGAGCAGTGTTATTGGGTTGCAGAAGAGGGGGTTGAGGGGGCTGATGGAGGGGAGGAGGATGAGGGAGCGGACGGGGACTGGGACCGGGACCGGGGCGGAAATGGCGGGTGGTGGTGGTGGTGTTGGTGCTGGGGTTGGGGTTGGGATTGCTGGGCCAGGGCCGCAGGGGCCGCAGTATGGGCAGGGGAGAGTTGGGTTGGGGATTGCTGGGTCGTAGAATGGATCAAGAATATTCCCGGGTGGGGGGGCTGGATTTTGTGGTGGATGGGGGGAGGATCTGCTGGTAGCATACTGATATGGAACTGGTGTATCTTTGGGTAGTTGATACCGGGGTGGTGAGGTGACGTTAGACGAAGGGATGAGATCATGGCTGATTTAAACGTGCTATGTTTTTGGTGAGTGTGGATGTGTTACCACTGAGACGACAGGCTCATATGTACCGTTCATGGCCGAGCAGGTGCTTGGGAGACTCTCGCATCTTCGGTCACGATACCTTGGCTACCGTATTTTACTGAAGGTCGGTGTGGTGGTGGATTTGAATCGGCTCTGCAGGCATCATGTCTGCATCGCCAGTATGAACCTCCGAGGTGTTTGTGTTGTCAGCGGTTATTGTTCCCACGCCGCAGCAGCGAGTTTGTCAGTCAGCAATCGTTCTGTCAAGGCTTAGGTAGATAGCCGCTTGGGAAAGGAAAATAGGGGGTCAAATGGGCAAGCGGAGATGATGGTGGAGGTTGGAGGTTGGAATGAAGCAGGAAATGGGTGGCCAAGGTGAAGAGGGAGGGTCGTGAGAGACGGAATGAATGACGGGGATGCTGATAGTTACCTTACTTGTACCTAGGTGGTAGGCAGTGGGGAGTGCACCCAGGAAGGTAAAGACAAGCAAGGTAGACGGATCCGTTGTTGCTGATTACCTTGAGTTATGTCAAGGTTGGAAGAGAGTATTGATGGATACATTGATTAGCTCAAGTATTGCCTTACGGTTTCCTCTTGGTGTATCCGATTCCGTTGATGATTGGCAACGCTATCCTGTCTCACTTTGCTTTATTGTCGCGATACAGGGCTACCATCCCTGGCGTCGACGGAGGAATTACCTAGGGACGTGGCTGTAGTTAGGCACCTGGTAGTCGATCACGGCCTTTGGACATCGATGGCGCAACCTTGAAAGACTACCAGGTGATGATGTAGTCATCTGGGGATTGAAGTAGTCGAAGCGAATCAGTTGGCAGTTGGTATGATGGTTCCGATGTCATGGCAGGGGCCAGTATATAACGCTATGAAGCACGCAGCATGAAGATTGGATGAAGTCGATGGCTTGGAGTTCCCCAAGCCTTGAGATGTCGTGCTAATTACAGGCAATGTGTGATATTCAGAGCGGTACAAGGATGATGATAATCAAAAGACATTGCAGTTCCATAGCTCTTGCAAGCGGATCAAGAATTAGGGTGATTGATACCATTTGACGAGACCCATTTCCCGACTCACTATGCAAGTCCCAAGATTCCCCTTTGTGCTACACCTCTCTGCTGCCCTTGCCAACAACCTCAAGCAGTGACCCTGGGCTTGGGCGAGTCATGGGGTCCTCGGCCGCAGGGCAAGAAAGCCAACACTGTCTTCATTCTGACGGACGACCAGGATTTGCACCTGCAGTCGCTCGATCTCCCCTTGATCAAGAAGCATCTGATTTCCCAGGGCACCTTACACAAGCGCCACTGCTGCACCATGGCCATCTGCTGCCCGTCGAAAGTCTCGCTGTGGACGGGCAAGCTGGCGCGCACACCATGGACAACTACAAGGCGCCCTAGGTTTATTACGGCCGGTTCGGAATAGCTCCAACTTTCTCCTCGATTCTTACACATACATCCATGTACCTCAACGCGCCAGCTTCCAGCGCAACAGTGACCGGCCCGTCAACCACGCAACGCAGCACTCGAACGACGTGCTGGCGCAAAAAAGGCCCTCGACTTCCTCGACGAGGAAGCCTCCTACCTCGTGCACTATTACCACGACCGACTCGTAATTAACAGCTCAACAACCTCCTCCACAGCTCCGCTACGCCGCCGGCCATCCGCCGGGGTTTCCTTCATCAACAAACTTTTGCCCGACTCGAAGCTTTGCTCTTAAGAGGTGTTCAAGTCGTGCAAGTACCAGACTTGTGCCCAACCGTGGCACGCCCTGCATCAAGCAACGCCCAGGCTTTGCACCACGCCCTGTCCAGCCGCTTGCATCTGCTGTATGTGCTTGTACGAGCACAATTCGAGAATATCATCGACGCACCAACAAAACCTCATAAATATCTAAATAGATCAAAACAATGACCGACCCAGGGATCGAACCTGGCACCTTCTCGGGGAAGTTAATCCGTATTGTATTCAACTAATGTGAACGAGACGTGATAACCACTACACCAGTCGGCCAATTAGAGAGTGCATATCACACCAGACAAACTTAGCCTATGTAACAAGTCAGTGCTCGTCAAAAGATGGAAATTTGGTGCAGCCCGAGTTCTGGGACAAACCCGAAAGCCATTTTATGTTTGTTGTCTCATTCCCCAATTGCCATCAAGCCAAGTCTTGAGAGCAGCACTCAGTCTTGTTGTTTCCGGGTCTGGCTGAAAAGCCACAGTATCTGTGGCTGAACCAATCGCGCCCATTCTCGCAGCCTCAGCCGATGGAATGGCCCGCAACAGCCAATCAGCAGCAAGCCAGCCGCAAGATCCGACCCGCCCTCGCAGCGGCACCGGCAAAAGCTGTGTAACCTCTGCAAACACGGTTGTCGGGTTCGAAATGTATTTTCAGCTGCCATAACTCGGTTCCAAAAGCATTGGATTCCAGGCCGAGGTCCGCCGCGGCAGCTGTTTTCTCGAGTTTGTGGTTGTGGCAGTTTCCAACGTCGTGAGCCGTTCTTCTGCCTTTCTCAAACTGTTGTTCGCGCTTCCAACGACTCCCAAGAAAACAAAGGAGAGGCATTTTCTCACCCTGTCGTCATGATCGGGCCCCTGATGAAGCAGTGGATTCCCGTGGAGCCCGTGCCGCCGATCTGGCGACTTGGAACCCTCCATTTCGAGATAGAGTGGGGGCCTCGTGGGGGCCTACAGGGCACCCTGGCTCAACAACAGGAGCCTCATTGCCTGAGGACATCAGAAACCCGGACTGAAAATTTTCGGCGACACCAACCCCAGGCCACAGCTCCGTTCGCCTGTCAAGACCCGGGGCTCCATGAGCTTTCATAGGAGCGCTAGCCGTGATAGCTTCCATACAGATCTGTGTTGCTGGGCCCATCGATCGTGTCCACCGTGAGGAATTGTGACAGTTTTGTTGGTGATGGTGTTTGTTGGCCCCCGAAACAGCGGCTGAGTCCCGGGGACGACCACGGTTTTGTGTGCGCGCCGCGTCCGAGATTGCCCGACCGCTCCCAAAGTGCCGCAGCAAATTTTTTCCTTCTTCTCACTGTCCTCCAACCTCACAATCCCGACCCACAACTGAGCTTCAAGTGGAGATTTCTTCCAAACAGGCCTCGGATTGACCACTCAGGTTGCTTGAATCCTCTGGTCAAACCCGTTGCCCGGACCAGCCCGAGGTTCCGCTTCCCCAGCTGACCACCTGTTCTTGATTTTCGCTCTCCCCTTCCTCCTCTTTTTCCCTCTGCCACTCAGTCGAGCCATCGCCTCTGCCTCAACCACCAAGAGTATCATCGCCATCCCTCCCCGGACCCATCTTTGCAAATCCTCTGCATACTCTTCCCATCAGTCACAATGGCTTCCACCCGTGTGCTCGCCTCGCGCCTGGCCTCCCAGATGGCCACCAAGGCCGCCCGCCCGGCTGCCCGTGTCACCGTTGCCAACACCAGCAAGCGGACCCTGACTGGTGAGTTTGTCGCCCATGTGCTGCCGCCGCAGCCTCGATCATGTCGTCCCGATTCGGAACCGTCGATCTAACGGGAATTTTTTTTCCCTTCGCGTCTTCGCAGCCGCCAGCAAGGCCTCTCCCCTCCAGGCCGCCAAGCGCCAGCAGATGCCGTCCATCCTCAATGCCACCACCCGGCAGGCCTTCACTGTCCAGCGCCGTGGCTACCAATCTGAGATCGCCCAGGCCATGGTCGAGGTCTCCAAGAACATTGGTATGGGCTCTGCCGCCATTGGTCTCACCGGCGCCGGTATCGGTATCGGTCTCGTCTTCGCTGCCCTTCTCAACGGCGTTGCCCGCAACCCTGCCCTCCGTGGCCAGCTCTTCTCGTACGCCATTCTTGGCTTCGCTTTCGTCGAGGCCATTGGTCTTTTCGACCTCATGGTTGCCCTCATGGCCAAGTTCGTAAGTATCCACCGTAGCCTTGGCGAGCCTCCATCGAGTCCGAGTCCACATCCTAACCGGCCGCCAGACTTAAGCGCATCTTTTCCGAGACACTCGGGCGGAATTGGCGTCGATGCCCCGCGGCAGCCTTCGATCGCCTGTACATATCGGGGACAAGGGGGGCCCGCAGCGGATGGGGTGTGTACGAGAAGTCCATAGTCGTATGCAAGCCTGCATTGCATTGCGTCGACTACTGAGACGGGGAGTGTGCATGGGATAATGGCGGGGAATCGCATCACAATAGACGGGGCCACATAGACCAAGATCGGGGAGAACTTCCAGGGCGATCCGACCGTCTTGTCGTCGGCACTGCCGGCGCCACCTTGTACATTACCCGCGGCGAGTCTTGATTCCTGGCTCGCCGGGGACAAGACCATCACAAAATTTCATTTTGTTTCTCGCACACTTTTCTTCCCAACTCGTCGAATCGAGGCCAGCCCTGATTGCTCTCAATCCGGAGAAACTGCAATCACTTGGTTGCGTCCATGCCATTGCCCTTGATTCATCCTTCGCAAAAGGAAAACGGTAGGAGAAAACAGGTCAAATGGTCAAACAGACGAGACGAAAGGCAAATGAAAATGCTGTTTGAACCACACCTTGTTGGTGTTTCGAGCGCACCAGACTCGGATTCTCCACTTTGACACGCGAGTTTCCCACGGAAGAATGGTCCGCGATGGAGGACTCCACCCGGCCAGAAGCTAGCGGTTCCCCGTGAACCAGGGGCGGCTCACAGGCGAGCGGCATCCGATGTTGTCGTTCGTGAAACTGAATATCAATGTACGGGTGGTTGTTACGTTGCTGTCGCCGTCGTCGATTTTGGCGGGATTCTAAAGGAGAGAGAGAGGAAGAGGGGAAAGAGACGGGGAGGCTGGCCCTAGAACCTGGAAGTCAATAATAGCCGGGACCACCCCCTCTTATTTGTGCGATTTGAGTGCCCCCTTCCTCTGTCGGGTCTTTCCACGCTTGGGGTCACCCTCTTTCCGCCGCCGCTTCCGTTTTGGAACTTCCCCTCACGGCATCTCTTATGCGGACGGGAGGGAGGCGCTCTTGGTGCGTCAGGTGATGCGGGGAAGAGAGACATTGTGTCACCCAGCCCGGGGGGTGCTGTTGTTCACCATGGACAACTCGATTCACTTCCGTTCGATATTTTAAGAGACCAAGTGGCCTGGTGGTCAGACTTTGTGAAACGATTTAGTGGGAAACCGGCGACTGAACTACGTACTTCACAGGATCCCCGGCGGTGGAATGCTTTCCAGTCTCGCCGCTGAAGTGTGAAATGAGGTGACACTCGAGCTGAGCAAATGTCGCGTGACCGCATCCCTCCCGCCGTTTTGATCATTGCTCTCCCAGGGAACAGACAAATTGTCCGTCGTGGCGTAGGCGAGCAGACAACGTACTCTAGTTTCCAGGTTCCACATGAATTCACTGACCACCCTCACTGCTTTCGCGTAGGTCCGCCTCTTCCATTCCTCCAACGCCGAGCCTGTCGGCCCCGATCACCTGCATATGAGGTACCATTCTTCGTGTTCCGCCTTGACAAATCGCAGACTTGAGCGGAAGTCAGAGCTGTAGCTTGCCAATGCCACACAACCCGGCCATCGCATCCGCATAGGACGTAGCGGCTGAGAATCTTGGACATCAATACGGGTTCCGAGGGAAGCCAGTTGACGGTCTTTGAACAGCACTCCATTACCGCAAGTCTATCCTCTATATTGCCTGCATATGGCCCCGTCTCCCATCAACATCATCCCATGCCCCTCTCAAGCCGCTTTACGACTTGATCAGCAAGCTCGCACCCGTCATCTCCGGGGGGATAGGCAGCCCCATGGCCTCGAGCACAGTGGGAGCGACGTCGCCCAGAACGCCGCCGTCCTTCTTCAGGCTCCAGCCCTCGGGCGCATTGGCCATGATGAAAGGAACATTGTTGGTGGTGTGCGACGTCTTGGGCTTGCCGTCAGGGAACTTCATCTCCTCGGCGTTACCGTGGTCGGCCGTGATGAAGAGGATGTAGCCCGACTTCTTGCAGCCCTCGTAGATCTTGCCAATGGCCTTGTCCGTGGCCGCGCAGCCGACGATGGCGGCCTCGTAGACGCCTGTGTGGCCGACCATGTCCGGTGGCGCAAAGTTGTTCATGACGAAGGGGAACTTCTGCTCCGCCATGCGCTTGCAGACTTGGTCGGCGACGCCGTCGGCGCTCATCTCGGGTGCCTTGTCGTAGGTCGCTACGCTCTTGTTCGAGGGCACGAGGTCCTGCGACTCGTCGCGCATCTCCAGGGGGAATACCTTTTCGACGCCGCCGTTGAAGAAGAAGGTGACGTGGGCGTACTTCTCCGTCTCGGCGATGTGGACCTGCTCAACGCCCTGCTTGCCGAGCCACTCGGCGAGCACGTTGCCCATGTGCACGGGCTTGTAGGCGATCTCGAATGGGTAGTCAACCTTGTACTGAGTCATGGTGACGAGGTTGATCTTGGGGTAGGGGAAGTCGGGCCGGGGGGACCGGTCAACGTCGCCCATCAGCTGGGTGATTTGCCGGACACGGTCTGACCGGTAGTTGAAGAAGAAGACATTGTCGCCGTCTACGAGAAGTCAGTGTTTCGGTCGTCCACAAAGCACTGGAAAGAGCGCGTACCCTTGATACGGCCCTCATCGCCACCGACGATGATGGGCTTGAGGAACTCGTCGTTCTCGCCCTTCTCGTACCGCTCCTTGACCGTCTTGACGGGATCGTCGCTCTGCTCACCCTCGCCAAGGACCATGCCCTTCAGCGCAATCTCCACACGCTCCCACCTCTTGTCACGGTCCATAGCGTAGTACCGACCGACGACGGTGGCGATCTGGCCAACGCCAATCTCCTTGACTGTCGACAGCAGCTCCTCCATGTACCCGGCGCCCGACTTGGGATCCGTGTCACGGCCATCGCCGAAGAAGTGGATGAAGACCTTGGGCACGCCGCACGCCTTGGCGGCCTTGAGGAGGGCATACAGATGTGTTTGCTTCGAGTGCTGCAAACAGGAGTTAGCACCCCTCGTTATCTGCGTGCACGAACTGGTCACCGACCACACCGCCGTGGGACACCAAGCCGCAGAGGTGGAGGCGCCCGTTGCTGTTCTTGGCTGCCTCCAGGACCTTCTTGATCACGTCATTGCTGGCGAACTCGCCCTTCTTGACGGCGAGGTCGATGCGCACGACGTCCTGCCAGACGACGCGGCCGGCGCCAATGTTGAGATGGCCGACTTCCGAGTTGCCCATGAGGCCCTCGGGGAGGCCGACGGCCAGGGACGAAGCTTCGAGCTCGGTGAAGCCCGTGGCGCTCTTGGAGAGTTCGTCCATGACGGGGGTGTCGGCGGCGGCAATGGCGTCGCCATTCTTGGGCGACTCCTCGGAGGGAATGCCCCAGCCGTCAATCACGACTAGAGGACCGCAACAGCATCATGGTCAGCCATCCCAGCTCGAGGTACATCAGGATGTAGCAGGCGACTAGCGGGTAGTCGGGGCGGCGGGACGTACTCAGGCAAGCCTTGTGGTCGGGGGCCATGGCGTCGCGGAATTGGGTCTGTGTCTGTTGGTGCTTCCTTGGGAGTCGAGAATTTCAAGGGTGCGTCGGGGGAGAATTAATCGACGATGAACTGCGGGAAAAAAAACCGATAGAGCTGAAAACTGCACCACCCGTTGATCGGACCAAACTTGTCTGAGATGGCGGGGCTGCGTTTGTTCCTGTCGTTTCAGCGACCACCCCCACCTTGACGTAGGTGACAGAGGTGTCCCAAGCAGGTTAGCGTCCCGCTAGGGAAGCGATCACCGGCAGCTCAGGCTCCGCATCTCCACCACCAAAGCCAATGGCTCGCTCAGACGTTTCATTGCATCCAAACGACGGGAAACATCCAACCTTGTCAGCTAGCCCGCCCACGCAACATCACTCCAATCGACGATTGGTACTTTCTCTTACCTCTACCGTAGAGCTCTTCCGCACTTCAGCAAGACAGATATTTCGCATTACATCTGCCCCAGCAATGGCAACCCACCTCCCGGCAGGCCTCTCGCCGGACTCAGTAGACGCCGTCACCGAACTATCCGCCATCCTCATCCGCCTGCGCAATGCAACCGCCGGCCCATCATCGTCATCAACAACAGGAACCGGCCCCGCGGCAGGCTCCGCCATAGCCAGCAACAGCCAACCCTCAGCAACGACCCCAACCCCAGCCGCTCCCGGCGGCGTAACAGGCACCACCCCTCTCCCCACAACAACCACAACCAACCGGAATCCCAACACCAACACCACTACTGGAGGAGGAACAGCAGAACCCCAACCCCAGCCCCTCCCCACCAGGCTCCTCACGCCCAAGGACCTCCCCGCGGCGACCGACAGCGTCAAGCACAAGCTGCAGCGGGCGCGGGCGGCGGTGCGCGGGCTGCCCGACGTGCAGCGGTCGGTGGCGGCGCAGGAGGCCGAGGTGGGCGCGCTGGAGGCCCGGCGGCGGGCGCAGGCGCTGCGGCTGGCGCGGACGCAGCAGGACGGGCTGGATCTTGTGAGGCGGTGGAGGGGGGCGGGGTGTGGGGGATTTGGATCGGATGGTTGAATGAGTGAGTGAGGTAAAAGGGGTATGGTGCTTTCTGGGGGGCGTTCGGGGTGGTTGGGGGTTTTCTACCTTATTGGAAGCGATACCCTTGGTTTTACAGCTTTTACTAGGCTATTCGGGGAGCTTTCTAGGAGCCTGGTGGTACGCCGTTTCTCTGGTTGAGAAAATTCTGGCGTTGGGGGCTAGGGGTGGTATGAGACTCTTTACCAGGTGTTTGGTGACTCTTTACAGGTGAAGTGACAGGCGGAATGATGGCGTGCTGTGGCACTAAAGGAGCTGAACTGGCAGCACTATCCTACATCACTCCGACGACAGCGTTTGGTACGAGCAAGGGACGAAAACACTGTTTAATTGGTTTGGGCCATAAACGGCTTCAGGAATCTACTTACGCTTCCTCAAGAGTGTGAGGGTGGACAATTCGACGGTCCATGGGAACCAAGCAAGCCTGCGATTTCAGCTTTCCCGAACAGTGAGGCCATCCTTCGTCTCAAGCCCGCTTCCGAGCGCCGAGGATGCGGAGGGTCGCGTCGACAGCCAGGCCCGGACCGCCAACAAGATGCTTCTTCCAGACAACCTCGGGAACCGCCTCTGCCTCTGGCAGCACGCTCCAGTTGGGCGAGGCGGTTGCCTTCAGCCACTTGAAATCGTCGACTTGATCGAACAGGTTGGTCTCTCCCTTTTGCTTGTCCGTCAACTGCGCACGCATGGGAAGTCAGTACACCTTTCTCCATCAACGCCACCTCTTAGGGACAGACGTGAGACAAAGAGGAAGTAAACAAAAAGCACTCACATAACACGCAGGCGCCTTGGCGAAGCGCACGCGCGTGCACGCCTCGACGATGGGCCTGCTGACGCAGTGCAGATAGAAAACGAGGTTGTCGCAGTCGTGGATGCGCACCTGGCGGGTCGCCACCACGACCACACTGTCGCGCACGTTGGTGACGTGGACGGGGCCGTCGACGCGGCCCGCCACGATGACGCTGCCGGAGACGTCCTTGAGGGTCAGGCTGGCGAAGGGCGGGTGGGCGTCGTCCTCACTGCTGCTGCTGCCGCTGCTGGGCTGCGCCGACATGTCCACGATGCACCGGTTGAGGTTGGTCAGTGTCCAGGCGGAGACGGCGCGGGCGGCTGTGGATGGGAGCGTGATGTGCACGCCCTTGTGGTCAGAGAGGGCCAGGTCGCGGCGGGTGGAAGGGGCCGGGTTGGACGTGGTGGTGCCGTTGTTGTTGGAGGCATGATCCCTGGCCCCGGCGGCCACGGGGGGTGAATCGCTGTGGTTGTTGGCGGTAGCTGGGTTCAGGCTCCGGGAGTCGGGCTTGGGTGTCGCAGAGCTGTTGAGGGCGCGCTGCTTGAACTGGAAGCGGGGTTTGGGCTGGTACTGGGCCTGGGCTTCGGTGATCTCTTCCCGGAGAGCCTTGACCGTGTCCGAGTAGGCGCGGTGGTCGTACGCGGGGACAGAGTCGGCCACGTCGGCCACTTCCCTGGACAGGCGCGAGATGCGACTCAGGATGTCTTCGATGGCGTACATGCGCTCGCCGCCGACAGTTGCCTTGCTGGGGAGAACTTCCAGTTGCTGCTGGATGTCTGAGGTTGTCTGTTAGTTAACTGTAATCGGTTCGCTTGGTGAGTCGGTGACTTACCCTCAACCGAGTTTCGGAACCGGAGGTAGAAGCTATTATTGGTATCCATGGTAGGCATTTGTGTGATGGGTCAAAGAGAGAGATGAGCGATGGATTTGTGCGAAGTTCTGGACAGAACAGCCTGAGGGCTTTTGAAAGATGGACTGGTGTTGTGTTGTTGTTGCTTCTGCACGGTTGCAGTTGTGAGTGAAAGGATGAGAGCGAGAGAAATGGGCAGTTCCGTCTGATGCAGATACTTCATTTATGTTTTAAAAGGTGATATAGCGCGTGCTGCAGCGGGATCAGCTCGAAGTTGCTGATTTGTTTTTCTGTTTTGCACAATGACGAGTCTGCGTACCTGTAGACCATTTCACGACTGCGCGTGACGACATTCACGGCCGGCTGCCCAAGGCTCCCGCGGCCATAGCGTAGGTTCTCGGCCCGAGAAGCTTAACCTTACAGTGTCAGGCAAACTCTACTGTCCAAGACAACGCAGTGTAACTCTACACAGTAAGGTAGGTTGCACGTGCAGGTGGACATGCAGATGAATCTCGAAGCATGGAGTCAAGGTGGGGGATTCCGCGGATGAGATGGTCCACCTCTCAGGGGCAATGGAACGTGGTTCGACTGCCCGTTCAGTGCCTGTCTGCCTGTTTAGGGCCCATACCCTAACCCTTGCTGATGTCAGGGGGGTGGGTTTCCACTCACGAGATTGGGCAGGGGCTTCAGCTTCATCTCAATAGGGAACAACAAACCCTCTCCACTTCCATGGTGAGTCCACACACGCTCGCGTGAAAAGCCCCAACCAACATTTTTCTAGTTCCAGAGATGGTCCAAGGGAAATGACAGGTGAATGGGGAATTGAGGACATTCCATTCTCGGTCTGCAACACCAGAGCTAGGCAGATGGTGCAGGAGGCAAATCTGAGCTTGTGAATGAAGTTCAAGTAAGGCATGGGCAGGGTCGGAGAATCGAACATCAGAGAGACATGTCAGCTGCACCCTTCTCAAAAATCGAAGAAATGACTACCTCCCCTGAGTCAGCCGGGACGGCATCCTCATCCGCACCCCGGAACAACAATGCCTCCCTCCTCGGCTCCTTCTTCCACCGCCCCGGGCCCCTCTACCTTTCGGCCGCCATCCTCCGCCTCGTCTTCCTCCTTTACGGCCTCTGGCAGGACGCCAACTCGCCCGTCAAGTACACCGACATCGACTACCTCGTCTTCACCGATGCCGCCCGCGTCGTCGCGCGCGGCCAGAGCCCCTACGAGCGCGAGACATACCGCTACACCCCCATCCTAGCCTGGCTCCTGCTCCCTACCGCCCAGACGACCGGCACCCCGCTGCTGGACGCCGCCCTGTTCAGCTCGGGAAAGGTGCTGTTTGCCGCCGCCGACCTGGTGGCCGGGTGGCTGCTGGAGCGGGTCCTGGCCCGAGCCATGGACGGTGCCGTCGCGAGGAAGTATGCCGCCATCTGGCTGCTGAATCCGATGGTGGCCACCATCAGCACGCGAGGCAGTTCCGAGGGGCTGCTGGGTGTCTTGGTGATGGCGCTGCTATCAGCGGTCATGGCCCGGCGGATCACCCTGGCCGGCCTGCTGCTGGGTTTCGGCGTGCACTTCAAGATCTACCCTTTCATCTACGCCCCTGCCATCGTGTGGTGGATGGACCGCGGGAAAATGGGCACCCCGCAGCAGCCCAGCAGCAAGCAACACACTCCGTTGCTCAGCAAGCTGTTCGCCTTCGCCACCCTAGCAAGGCTCCAGCTCGCCATCACCAGCCTTGCAACCTTCCTCGCCCTAAACCTGTGGATGTACACCCTGTGAGCCTACACCTTCCTGTCACCCTCCCCCATCACTTCTTCCCCCCCTTCCCCTTTCCCTCACTAACCACCACCCTATCCTGTTACCAACAATCTAGCTATGGCCCGCCCTTCCTCAACCACACCTACCTGCACCACGTAACCCGGATCGACCACCGGCACAACTTCAGCCCCTACAACACGCAGCTGTACCTCACCTCCGCCGCCTCCTCCTCCTCTTCCTCCTCAGGCAGCCTGCGAATCGAATCAGTCGCCTTCCTCCCGCAGCTGCTTCTGTCCTGCGTCATGATCCCGCTGGCCATGGCAAAAAGGGACCTGCCGTCGGCCATGCTCGCCCAGACATTCGCCTTTGTGACCTTCAACAAGGTTTGTACCAGCCAGGTAAGACAAAATCTCCCCCACCCCTTCCCCTTCCTTATTGCTCTTTCTTTACCCCTTTCGGTTTGGGCAAATGTGTGTGTGTCTCCTACAAGAATGTTCTCAAACGCATTGACTGATCTTGTGCTAGTACTTGCTCTGGTACATGGTGCTTCTCCCGCTCTATCTCCCGCGGTCGTCGTTCCTCGCCGACAAGAGAACTGGCGTGGCTGCCTTGATTCTGTGGGTGGCGGCTCAGGGTCTGTGGTTGCAGCAGGGCTATGAGCTGGAGTTTCTGGGGCGTAGCTCCTTTCTGCCGGGGCTGTGGCTCGCTTCGTTGGGCTTCTTCTTGGTGAACTGTTGGATTCTGGGGGTTATAATCGGGGATGTGGGCAAGCAGTCCAAGGCGGCTGCGGCCTCGTAGCGCGACGTCAGAATCTCTCTCGTCACGACATTTCTGCAGCGTATCGTGGCTTGTACAATATTATGAACATAGAGCAGAGGAAACAACAGGGTTTGAGAGTAGCGGGTAGTTTCCCAATACCGTCTCCATCTGGAGCGTCTGGCCATGCATGCACTGGAACAATCGTCAGTCTAAATTCCAGTCTCGGCAAGCAATACCAGATCCGACGGCGAATTACTATGCCACATTGTGAGACATCCCCCTCTTCGCAAGGGAGCTTTCGAGACTAGTCGTCCTGGTTCCTGAAACCCACACCACACCGGCACGTGCCGCCTGGGGCCATCGGGTAGATAATGCCAGCCCCGTCCAACTCCGTGGGTCTATCACCCTTCGCCAGCCCCCTCCCCTCCAAATGTCACATATCCATCCCACCACCACCACGGTTGACACAAAACGCCTTTCCACCCACCCCCGGAAAATAACAGACAAGCAGATGCAAAGCATATCCTCCACCCTTCCTCGCGAACGCCCTCCATCTATCCCAACCTCCCAGCAGCGACTCATGAAATCAAGACAGAGATAGAGCCAGATGTGAACGAGCTTTATCCGCACCGATGGCCCTTCCACCCAACCCATCAGCCCATTAGACGGACCCCCAGTAAGCCCTCCTCCTCCTTCATCTTCTTCTTGCCATAAACACCACCCACCCACCCAGACAAACCAGCCTCCTTCCTCAACCTTCCCTCATCATTAAGTACCGCTCCGTCAGGTGATCAAGAACCCCCCATTCAACAGCGCATAGTTAGATATCTTGAGCGACGAGATGGCCCTCGCGGCCGCCGGCGCTGAGGACGACGAGGACGAGGACGACGTCGGAAACTCCGGGGTAAGCGTCATGCGGCCGTCCTTGCGGTAGCTCACCTCGCCAAACGACTCGCACAGCTCCTCGAAGCGGGCCGCGGGGCGGGCGCTGTCCATCTCGGCGATGATGACGTCGCTCCAGACGCCCGTGCACCGGTTGTGCTGGAGCGTGAAGTGTGGGTTGAGCGGGGGGAAGGGCGAGTCTAGCACATGACGACGAGGTTTTGTGTGAGTGAGTGTTGATTTTGACAGGGTTGGTAGGGGTTGTAATGAGTGAGAACAAAAGAAAAGGGGGGGTTACCTAGATCCACGTAGCGGATCCGCAGGTACTCGACCGACTTGAGCCGTGCCAGGGACCGGATGCCCGCGATGACCAGCTCCTCAAAGGCGTGGATGAAGTTCATGTCTGTGATGCCCGAGCCGGACTCGTTCCAGTGCGACACCTGCCGGCAGCAGTTCTTGACCGTCAGGTCGATCGACTTGAGGCGCGTCTGCCGCGGGTCCTTGACATGCCGGTGCACGAGGTCGGCAAAGAATTGCTTGCAGACCCTGCCCGTGTACGAGATGCGCTCCAGGGACGGGGACGCGGCGGCGGCGGCCAATCGCGAGCAAAAGTGCACCCTACTCGACACCTTGAGGAAATAGGGAGGCACCGACAGCTCCCGGCGGTAGTCGCCCTCGATGCAGAGGTCGAGACTGGTCAGGCGCAAGGGCTTCGCAAGGATCTTGGCCATGGTGAGGTAGCTCTTCGATTTGGGCTTGCTGTACGAGCCGTGCCATTCCTGGAGGTGGGGCAGCGCCGACATGATGGTGTCGAAATCCTCCTCCCCCCTGATCAGGTTCCATTGTCCCTTGCAGATGAGCGTGCGGACGGACGGAACCCGCGGCATCACGCGGCTCCTCTGCTGGTCCCAGTCCCGAATCCAGTGCCTCACTCTGGGAGCCTTCTTCCGCTCGCCCCCTTCCAACGTCAGGACGCAGACCTCGGGCAGCGATTCCGCCACGAAATAAAATGCCTCCTCCAGGGAGCAATTGTTCGTCGGCAGCACATAGGACGCCGTCGTCAGGCCTTCTGGCGTGACTGTTGGGAGCGTGTTTGCGCTGGACAGCGCCAGGGGCCGGTACCTGGGATGGAACACGGGGAACCAAATCTCGATGTGTTTGACGTATGATGGCAGTTTCGGGCGGGCCAGAAAGTAGGCCATGGCGCTCTTCAGCGATTCAACCGACGCCTTCAGTTTGATGTGCCGATAGAGTCGCTCCTGGATCAAGATCCTCCATGTCCGGCTCACCAGCGACAACTCGGAGAGTTCCTTCCTTCGTGGGTGACGCAGGGCGGTGCCCCAGCGCGTGATGGAGCTCTTGGATGCAGCCGAGACTCGGAAGCCAAAGAGGTGGTCGAGGATGCATTCGTGTATCTCGGTCGGGAGGTCGTTGAGGCTCAGCCTAGCGCTGGTTCCAGCGTGTTGCGTGCTCGGCTGCTCGGCCGAATCCGAGGCGTCCGTGTTCAAGAAGCAGCCGCTCGGGCAGCTAATGCAGCGCAGCTCAGTTCCGCGCGGCTCGGGCTGGGGAAAGGGCGTGCTGCTTGGTCGCGTGGGAGGTACAAAGTCCTGCATTCGCATCTGGTCGAGCGGCGGACTTGGCGGCCCGGGCGACACCGGGTTCGAAGCCGCCAGCATTATCGAGGCAAGCTCATCGGTCGCCTCGCCTTCGTCTTCTCCGTGTATTGATTGGGACCTCTCGGTCCTGGAGATGTGGGTGTCGATGGTGAGAGAGTCGGCGGGATTGGCGCCATCGTGATTGGGAGGGCTGAGGACGGCGGTCGGCGTACACGGCGGGTCCATGTTTCTTTCCAGAGGAATGTCTATCGCTTTTCAATCGTTTGGCGGTTCTGGGACGACCATGGCAAAGCAGCCGGGCCTTTCGAACCTGGGTCGAAATCGGAGCGGGAGGGCACGAATTGAAGGAGAATCGGACGGGGCAGCGTTGAATCGTGGGGAGTCGACAGAGGGCGGGCTGAGCGTCGCAGGCGCCGGTTGGTCGGTATTTATGGGTCTTTCAATGAGCTGGTCGACGTCGCGAAGCGTCGCGGGATTTCTGCCCAATGCCGCACGAGAAGGTCAGGGTATGGATGTTGACGCTTCAATCTTGTCGAGGTTCTGTGTGGTAGAAGTGGTCGCGTGGTTTTGGGCGGGGCCTGAGGCGGTTCTTGAATGATCGGGCCGTGCTGCGTCCAATCTCCAATGCGGTCGACCGGTCTAGGCGTCGACATGGGTAAGGTAGCGCTAATTACTGCTATCCGTACGTATCGATTATCCGTTGAGTTGTGCAATGATGATGCTCACTGACATCCCCACAGACCAAGAAAAACAGCCATGAGAGCAAAGGCCCGGGGGTATCTCTCTCATTCTCCAAGGTGCTACCTTATTGTCCCACGCACCCGACACGAACGCCTCATGCCCCATGCCCGACGCCGAAAGCGCATGTATCTGCAAGTGTACACAGTATAACCATACCGTTCTCCCCACGACTTCTCAATTCCCTTGATCTCTCAAATGATGTTGCCACAGCCCGAACCCATGCAAGCGCTGAACTCTCCATCTTTATATACATATAGAGAACACATCCACGTACTATGCCATCTGTCTCACTTGTACTATGACCCCACCAAATCCGCTAATATAACCCTAACCCTGTGACATCTGGAACTTTTATCAATGCCGTGAAAGCCTTGCCAGGTGCCAATACACGGAAGCCCTGTAATTGCAGCCGCATTTCAGTGCGCATTCAGCCCCCAACCCCCACCACATTCGCGGCATCCAGCCAAGCCACCGCATCACCACCACCAACCGCAACAAAACAACCAAGATGTCGGCTGAGTAGG